>JAJEJO010000897.1:539507-558296 GCA_020662805.1 Glaucomys volans
GGCTCAGTGACCAAGTGCCCCTGAGTTCAATCCCTGGTTCAAAAAAAAATATAATCAAAACAATTCTCTCATGTAATCAAAATACCTGTCTCAACAGGATCTTCTGACCTACATGTGCCTCAATTGTTCTTGAGGTTCTTGCCTTTATAAACTCCGCACTTCCAAAATTCAGGTGCTGGGAGTTCTTTGACCTGTTAGCCTGCTGCCAGCTGCTTGCCTGGCATGCTCATTAAAGAACCTTTTCTCCTTTTCAATTTGACTCAATGTTTGGTGGTTTGTAATTCTCATGCCCTCCATAACATGCTGGTCTATGATGTACCATGCTACAGTAGCATTTGGAAGGTGGGAAGCAGAAGGCTCTTGGTGCATGTAAGAGGTGAGGTGCTCTTACATTGGGTCTGTGTAAATTGGCCCCTGTGTTAGTCAACTTTTTGTCGCTAGGACAAAATATCTAAGAAAAACAAAAGATGAAAGATTTATTTTGGTTCTTGGTTTCAGTCCATGGTCAGTCACTTTTATTGCTTTGTGCCTGTAATGAAGCAGAACATTGTGGTGAAGAGGATGTGGTGAAGCAAAGTTACTCACTTCATGGTGGTGTGGAAGCAGAGAAAGAGAGAGGAAGGACAAGATACACCTTTCCAGGGCAAACCCCCAATGACCTACTTCTTCCAACTAGACCCCACCTCTTACAGTTCCACTACTTCCTAATATGCCATCAAATTATGAATTCGTGAATGGATTAATCCATGATGAGGTTAGAGCCCATGATCCAATCATGTTCCTAAAAGCCCTAACTGAACACTACTATACTGGGGACCAAGCCTTCAACTCATGAGCCCTTGGGGGACATTCCAGATCCAAACCACTACTGTCCCCTAGGCAGACTCCATCTCTGTAACGTTGATCACTACAGAAGTGTCTGGTAGTGCAAAAAGTGATCAAAGGTTGGGCATAGTGGTGCACGCTTATAGTCTCAGAGACTCAGGAGACTCAAGAAGGAAGTATGCAAATTGGAAGCCAGTCTGGGCAATGGAGCAAGACTGTCTCGAAACAAAAAAACTCAGTAGTAGAGTGCTCCTGGGTTCAATCCCCAGTACCACCACCACCACCACCACCAACAACAACAAAAAAACAAAACAAAACAAAACAAAAAACCCCAAGAGCTATGAAGAACTAAAATATATGTTTGTGCGTATGTACTTTTATATATATTTTAGTTCTTCATGGACCTTTATTGTATTTATTTATATATGGTACTGAGAATTGAACCCGGTGCCTTACACATGCAAGGCAATCGCTCTACCACTGAGCTACAGCCCTGGCCCAGATCAAGTGCTTTTAATATAAACTGCAAAGACCTGAGGTGAAATTTAAGAGATGTTTGATACATTACCTTCCTTGCACTGCTCATTCCCTCCCATTATATCCAGTCTCATACCACAATCTGAGTCCCCTACTATTATGGGAACAAATGCCCTCATTTCTTCCAAGAGAGAAGATTCAAGTCCAGTTGTTTCAAAAAAAAAAAAAAATGGTAGTTCCAGTCACATTTATAGCAAGTGCCAGGTGTGGTAGCAACACACCTGTAATCCCAGCAATTTGGAGGAGGCAGGAGGATCACAAATTAAGGCCAACCTCATCAACTTAGTGAGATCCTCAGAAACTTAGGGAAACCCTGTCTCAAATTTGAAAAAAAAGGACTGGCGATGTAATTCAGTGGTAAAGGGCCCTTTGTTCAATCCCCAGTGCCATGAAGTGAAATGAAATGGACTGGGAATGTAGCTCAATGTAGAGAGCCTCTGGGTTCCATCCCCAGTACTGGAAAGGAAAAAAAAAAATTCAGAGCAAGTGACTTAGTGAAGCAAACTACAGTTCCCTGCAGCTGAATTGGTATATTTTCTTTCTGAGGTAGTATAGATGAAATAGGAATCGTTAGAAAGGAGACAACACAAAGGACTATCTCTTTAAGTATAAAAACTCCATGAACACCCTCACCTCCACCACCTGCCTTAGGCTTGTTTTCCTTCAGACCTAAGTTCTTTAAAGCTTCAATAAATCATGGAGTACTGTAAATCTAGCTAATTAGTGCGTATATACTTTGTAAGTTTACAAAATATATTGAGATTGACTAAAAGAAGCTTAGGGAGAGATATTGTTAAATATCTATACCCATGATATGGGTACCGTCCAAGTGCTGTATTTTAACTAGATGAAATCAGCATGAAGATTCCAAGGAGAACCATATCACCATGGCTGCAATCTGTTCAATATCTCTAGCAATTAGGGAAATGCAAATAAAAATTACTTGGAGATTTCATCTCACTTCAATGAGAATAGCAATTAGTCAATAATACAAATTTATTATTATTATTATTATTATTATTATTGTTATTATTACTACTACTACTACTACTACTACTACTACTACTACTACTACTACTACAGGTTCCATGGCAAATGCCTGTAATCCCAGTGACTTGGGAGGCTGAGGCAGGAGGATCATAAGTTTGAGGCCAGCCCCAGAAACTTAGCAAGGCCCAAAGCAACTTAGCAAGACCTTGTTTAAAAAAAAGGAAAGAAAGAAAAAAAAAAAAAGAAAGAAAAGGAAAGGGCTGGGGATGTAGCTCAGTGGTGAAAGCTCTGGGTTCAATCCCTACTACCAAAAACAAAACAAAACAAGAATACAAACAATAAAAAGTGTGGACAAGGATGTGGACAAGAAGGTATACTGATACATTGTTGGTGGGACTGAAAATTAGTGCAACCACTCTGGAAAGCAGGATTAAGATCCCTCAAAAAACTAAGAATAGAACCACCACGTGATCCAGCCATCTTACTCCTTGATCTATATCCAAGAGATCTGAATTTAGCATACTCTAGGGACGCAGACACATCAATGTTTACAGCAGCACCATTCACAATAGTCAAGCTATGGAACCAGTCTAGGTACCCTTCTAAAGGTGCATGGATAAAGAAAATGTGGTACATATACACAACAGAGTGTTACTCAGCCATAAGAAGAATGAAATTATGACATTTGCCAGTAAATGGGTGGAACTTGAGATCTTCACACTAAATGAGATAAGCTAGACCCAGAGAGTCAAAGGTTAAATGTTTTCCCTGATATGTGGGAGCTAGTCTGAGGGAGGGGGGCGCGGGGGGGGGGGGAGAGGGGGGGAGAGGAGGGAGAGGAGGGGGGGGGGGAGGACAGGGGGGGAAGGGGAAGCGAAGGGAGGAGAGGGGGAGGGGCGGGGAAGGGGAAGAAATGGTGTGGGAGATCAGCAGAGTAGGGGAAGGGGATTGAGGGGGGAGGGAGAAGGGACAGGACAAGGGAAAAAACAGTGGAATGAATCTCACCTGACTTTTCTGTGTATGTATATGAATATACTTTTTTTTTTTTTTTGGTGCTGGGGATTGAACCCAGGGCCTTGTGCTTGCAAGGCAAGCACTCTAACCAACTGAGCTATATCCCCAGCTGTATATGAATATACTACAGTGAATCTCATCATTATGTACAACCACAAGATACTAGTTTTAAAAAAATTATAAGTAAATAGCAAAAAGACCAGTAGAGTAGAGAAAAGGGATCAGGGGGAGGGGAAAGGAAAGGGGGAGATACTGAGGATGATATTGGTCAAATTATATTGTAATATTGTGTGCATGTACAGTTACGTAACAACAAATCCCACCATTATGTACAACTATAATGCACCGATTAAAAAATACAGAAAAAAAGCAGCCTAAGACCCCAAAATCTAGGGTCACTCCAGAGCACCCATACTCCCTCCCCCTTTCCCTCTCCCTTTGAGTACATATCCTGCTCTGTTGTTCACTTTTCTAAGATTTCCTTGCTTTCCTCTTTTGATGCACCCTGAAATTCCTTTCAGTGGTGTAAGTCAAGGGCTGAGTTTAGGTCCTTTTCTCCCTTCTGGGGAACTCCTCAGACCTCATCCAGTGACACTTCGCACTATTCATTCTAGATTCTAGGTGTACCTCACCCTCAGCTAATACTTTTGTCTCCTGATTGCTTTTTCATGGTGTGATCCAGACTTTCATTCCTGAACAATCAGAGCTTTTCATTACCTTCCCCTTGTTAGGTTGTGGTTGTTGTAGTTGCTTATTTTCTGTTATTGTTGGGTATGGAAGCACAAAGAAATGCCCCAGTGAGTTCCCTGGGTTCCAGACACACTGCTTCCAACTCTGGGGTTCCAACCCTAGACCTTCATTGTAATTGGGGGGATTACCCTGCCAGAATGGCAATGGCAACTCTCTCACCTCTAGGTCCACTGGCATCAGGAGTCCAATGTGTCCCAATAGTAATTGCATCACTAAGCTCAGTGGAAACCCACATCATGTCCCCTGGAAAACATGCCCTTCAACTAGGCAGTCTAAGCTTGTGGGAACAATTTAAAAATGCCAATGAGCCACTTAAACTATCTATAAATAGGTCTCCTGCTTTTCTTCTCTTTTCCATTCTGCCACTGGAGGTGTTGTCTGAATTTGTTCACAGTTCACAAATCAGGTAATCTGTGTGTGTGTGTGTGTGTGTGTGTGTGTGTGTGTGTGTACGTGTGCACACGCTGCTGGGAATTGAGCACAGGGTTGCATGCATTCTGGGCAAGTACTCTACCACAGATCTACATCCCCAGGCCTTTTTTAATTAAAAAAATTTGACATTTTACTCATTTATATGTGGTGCTAAGAATCAAACCCAGTGCCAAATACATGCTAGGCAAGTGCTCTACCATTGAACCACAACCCCAGCTCACCCCATGCCTTTTTAAAAAATGTATTTTGAGAGAGTCTTGCTAAATTTCCCAGGCTGGCCTTGAACTTGCAATCCTCCTGCCTCACGAATCATGCAATTTGTTTTTGATGGTGTTTTTGCAGAGCTGGGAATTGAATCCAGGGTCTCACTCATGCCAGGCAAGTGTTCTACCTCTGAGCACATCCCCAGCCCAAATCATGCAATTTTTTAAATGAATGAGATTTCTTTTAAAAAGCAACAAAATATCCCTGCATTAAAGGTGACCTGTGATCAGCATCTCTTACTCCATCACATCAAAGTGAGGTGGTCCTACTTTTAGCTTCTGTTTGGAGATGCTCTAATTAAGGGAGTAACTTTAGATTTCCTGATTAAGGTCTCATGCCTTTATCCCACACATCCACCCACATTCATGATGACCCTCTAAGAATCTAGCCTGGGCCCCAAATTCATAGACCTTGTACCCTGTGACCAGGGTAGATAAAGGCACTGGAGTTCAGTGATGGTCAAAGTCAATTGGTCATTGTAACTCTCTTCTTCAGAGTTAGGGAAATAAACAATAAGCAGGCAAACAAGATATTATATGAGGGAAAGCACTTTGAAGAAATCATAGCATGTTTAGGTCTTCCATGAGAAGGTGTTATGCTTGTGTTGAGATCTGAATGTCAAAAGGGGTCAGTCATGGGTGGACTCAAGAGAATGGTATTACTGGTGGAAGGTGCTGCAAATGCAGAGTCCCTGAAGTGTAAATGAGAGTAAGGAGGTGAAAGCTTGAGAATAATAAGTTAGCACTGATGAGGTCAGAGAAGCAATACCGGCCGGATCACATAGAGCATTTTAGGCCATGGTAAAGACCTTGGATTTTATTTAAAGGACAATGGAAAGTGAGTAGAGGGTATTGAACAGGGATATGGTAGAATCTGATTTAGCTTCTGAAGAGATTCTCTGACAGGTATGATGAGACTTTACTGAGAGAGAGACAAGAATAAATCCAGGCAGACCAGTGATACTGGTGAAAGATGTGGTGGGACATATTTAGGGACATTCTATTACCTATACAGTCTATTACCTAGTACATGCTTCTGGGTCTCTGTCACTCTCTACCCAACACTGCAGTTGACTTTCTACTAGACTAGAAGATTCCTGAGGCTGTGTTACCCCTGGAACTAAGTAATACAGAGCAACAAGAAGCTGACTTCTATAAAGGGCTTTAGTAATGTCAAAGTCTTTTTTTTTTTTTTTGTATTGATTTTTTTTTTTTTTTGAACCAGGGATTGAACTCAGGGACACTTGGCCACTGAGTGACATCCCCAGCCCTATTTTGTATTTTATTTAGAGACAGGGTCTCACTGAGTTGCTTATGGCCTCGCTAAGTTGCTGAGGCTGGCTTTGAACAAGCAATCCTCCTGACGCAGCCTCCCAAGTCCTTGGATTACAGGCGTGCGCCACCACACCCGGCTTGATTTTTTTTTTAATATCAAAGCTTCTTTTTAATTCATTATTTCATTTGATCCTCTTCCCAAGTCTGCAACGTAGCTAGAATTAGGATACGAACTTTCATATCCTCTTATTTATACTGGGGATTGAACTCAGGAAATGTTTTACCACTGAGCTACATTCCCAGTCCTTTTTATTTTTTATTTTGAGACAGGGTCTCACTAAATTGCTGAGGCTGGTCTTGAACTTGTGATCTTCCTGCCTCAGCCTCCCAAGTCACTGGGATTTCAGGCATGCACCATGAATGGTGCCCAGATCCTCTCTGATTTAATCATTGCCACTGCCCTGTGATGGGTATAATATCAGTGTTTACAGCTGAGAGGTGAACAAACTGAGACTTGCCAAAGTCACATGGTCAACTAATGGTGGCATCAGAGTTTGTACTCAGATCTCCCTGAAGAACTTGAAATGTACTTTGTGACCTGTGTAAAGGAAACTTAGCTCCAAACATAATTTGGAGGTGGGTTTTGCCACTTGTAGTACTAGGGATTGAATCCAGGGGTGTTCCATCACTGTGCTCCCAGCCCTTTTATTTTTAGACAGGGTCTGTAAAGTTGCTGAGGCTGGCCTCAAACTTGCAATCTTCCTGCCACAGCCTCTACAGTCTGAGATTACATCTGTACCACCAAGCCTGGCTATCCAAACCTAACTTGTGTCATTAATTCAAAAGCCTTCTTGGGCCGGGCATGATGGCGCACACCTGTAATCCCAGCACCTGAGAGGCTGAGGCAGAAGGATCGCAAGTTCAAAGCCAGCCTCAGCAACTTAGTGAGGCCCTAAGCACCTCAGTGAGACCCTGTCTCTAGATAAAATATAAAATAGGGCTGGGGATGTGGCTCAGTGGTTGAGAGCCCCTGGGTTCAATCCCCAGAACCACAAAACCTGAGATAAAAAAAAGCCTTCTCAGTAATACGAGGATCCTTTTTTTTTTTTTTTTAATTTTTAGTTGTAGATGGACACAATACCTTTATTTCATTTATTTATTTTTATGTGATGCTGAGGATTGAACCCAGCACCTCACACATGCCAGGCAAGTGCTCTACCACTGAGCCACAGCCCCAGCCCAGCCTGAGGATCTTTAATATAAAAATAACAAAAACAAAAACTGTTGCTGACATCTCAATGGTCGGCTTTACTCAGTAATCAAGATGATGGTGTTCCCTGACATTCTTCACAGAATTAGGAAAAACAATCATTAAATTTATTTGGAAGAAGAGATCCAGAATAGCCAAAGCAATATTAAACAAGAAAAGTGAAGTAGGAGGCATCACAATACATGATCTGAAATTATACTACAGAGCCGGAGTAACATTAACAGCATGGTATCGGCACCAAAACAGAAAGGAAGACTAATGGAATAGAAGATACAGAGACACACCCACAAACCTATAGCCCTCTGATATTTGACAAAAGTGCCAAAAATATATCTTGGACAAAAGAGACTTTTTAACAAACGGTGCTGGGAAAAATGGATAGCTGTATATAGAAAAGTGAAATTAGACCTTTTTTTTTATTTTTTATTTTTTTGGAACCAGGGATTGAACTCAGGGACACTCGGCCACTGAGCCACATCCCCAGCCCTATTTTGTATTTTATTTAGAGACAGGGTCTCACTGAGTTGCTTAGGGCCTCGCTAAGTTGCTAAGGCTGGCTTTGAACTCGCAATCCTCCTGACTCAGCCTCTCAAGTCGCCTGGATTACAGGTGTGCGCCACCACGGCCCAGCTAGACCTTTATTTTTTACTCTGCACAAAACGCAAATCAAAATGAATCAAAGACTAAGGAATTAGTACAGAAACAATAAAACTGCTAGAAGAAAACCTAGGGTCAACACTCCATCACATAGGTGCTGGCACAGTTCCTTTATAAGACCCCCAAAAGCACAAGAACTAAAACCAATAAGCAATAAGTGAGATGCTATTAAACTAAAAAGTTTCTGCACAGCTAAGGAAACCATTAAAATGTGAAGAGAGAGCCTACAGGATGGGAAAAAATCTTGGCCAGTTACTCTTCTGATAGGGGATTAATATCCAGAATATATAAATAACTCAAAAAGCTTAGCACCAAAATAATAATGACCTAATCAATAAATGAGCAAAATAACTAAACAAAAACCTCTCAATAGAAGAAACACAAAAGGCTAATAAACACATGAAAAATGTTCAACATCTCTAGCAATCAGGGAAATGCAAATCAAAACTACATTAATATTCCATCTCACTCTAGTCAGATTGGAAAGGATCAAGAATACAAACAATAAATTATGGTGAGATTGTGGGGGAAAAGGAATATTTGTATATTGTTGGTGGGATTGCAGACTCATTTAACCACTCTGGAAAGCAGTTTGGAGAGTGTTTGAAACACTTGGGATGGAACTACCATATTACCCAGCTACCCATTCCTGGGTATTTTCCCCAAAGATCTAAAATTGGCATATTACAGTGATGTGGCCACATCATTTACAGTGCCACAATTCACAATAGCTAAATTATGGAATCAACCCAGATGCCTGACAATAGATGAATGGATTCATAAATTGTGGTATATAGCCGGGCACAGTGGCACTCACCTGTAATCCCAGCACTTGGGAGGCTGAGTCAGGAGGATCACAAGTTCAAAGCCAGCCTCAGCAATTTAGCGAGGTCCTAAGCAACTCAGTGAGACCCTGTCTCTAAATAAAACACAAAATAGGGCTGGGGATATGGCTCAGTGGTGGAGTGCCCCTGGGTTCAATCCCCAGTACCAAAAAAAAAAAAAAAGAGAGAAATCGTGGTACATGCATACAATGGAGTTCTACTCTGCCATTAAAAAGAATGAAATATGGCATTTGCCTGAAAATGGATGGAAATGGAGAATATCAGGCTAAGTGAAATTAGTCAAACTCAAACTCAAATGTCAAGTATTTTGTCTCCTATGTGGAAGCTAGAGGAAAGGAGGGGGGAGAATAAGATTACATAAAGAACCAATTGAATACAAATTAATGGAAAAAAAAGACTAATGGATGAGTGAAAGAGGAGAGAAAGGAGGAGGGGAGACAGGATTGGGGGTAGGAAGGGAAAAGGGGCAATTGTGAACTGAAATGGATTTCCATGCATGACTGAGTTTGTCAGGATTAACCCAACTACTATGTAAAACCATAATGATCTAATTTTAAAAAATTTTCCTGTGCCCCCAAACTGATAGAAAATATTTTATGTTACAACTACTCAAAAATTGTGGGTTCCCATGACTAAGCCAGACAGCATTTGTTCTTTATCAGAAACAAAATGGTAAGGTATCAACAAAAATTATTACTAGGATTAGATAAATACTCATTCATTAGGTTTTCTGAGATAACTCTCAGTCACAAATCCAAGAGTGTGACAGGCATAAGAATGAGACTCAGAAATCTACTGTTACAGAGCAGGGGCCTCCCCAGAAACTGAGGCAGTGAAAGGAATCCCCCTTCAAACCCTGATTCTTTTGATGAAGTCAAAACGATTTCAGACATGTTGCTCAGAGTAACAGACATCAATTTATTGAAGGGATAGGAAAAGAGAAAGGGGACACTCTCAGGGAGAGAGTGCCTCTCTTGCACTCCAACTTTTTTGAGGATCCCAGAGAAGTTTCCAGAGAGTCCTGACCAGGTTTTCCTCTTGACTTTTGACTGACAGCAGGATGACAGGAGATTTTCAAGTCCCCACTGTCATGACAACTCTAGATCACCTTGGCCTGTGCTGACTGGTATTAACTTTTTTTAAAATTTTTTTTTTTTTTTTTTGGTAATTGTAGATGGACAGAATGCCTTTGTTTATTTTTATGTGGTGCTAAGGATAGAACCTAGTGCCTCAAGCATGCTAGGCAAGTGCTCTGCCACTGAGCTGCAGCCTCAGCCCCACTAATTGGATTTTTTTTTTTTTTTTTTGCGGTGCTGGGGATCGAACCCAGGGCCTTGTGCTTGTGAGGCAGGCACTCTACCAACTGAGCTATATCCCCAGCCCACTAATTGGATTCTTAACCATGAATTGCTTCTTGGAAAAGAAAGCATATGGAGGTCAGCACAGTGGGGCCATTTTAGAATTTTTCCCTTAACCTCATGTTCCCATCACTTGCATCTGTCTGTCCCCTATCACTACCACAACATGGACAGACGTGTCCTTCTAAAGAAGTGATAAAATCCTTTAGATTTTCTATTAAACTATGTGTTTTTAGGGCAATAACTGTGTGCTGTTTATTTTGGTAGCATCTGGTCTAGAGTTTGGCTCAGAAAAAGCACTCAATAAATACTCATTGAATAAATTCCTAAAATCCGTAGATAAATATAAATAACAAATCTAATAAGAATGAATAAGCTTGACATACTTGCACACACCTGCAATCCCAGCTGCTTAGTAGCTGAGACAGGAAGATTACAAATTTGAGATTAACCTGGATATCTTAGCCAGATCCTGTCTCTAAAATTGAGAAATTTTTAAAAGATCTTCATAAAGTTCTAGAGCTGCATTGTCCATTATGTTAGAAATACCAGGGTGTGCCAGGTATGGTGGTGCACACCTGTAATCCAAGCGGCTTTGGAGGCTGAGACAGGAGGATGGCAAGTTCGAAGCCAGCCTCGGCAAAAGCAAGGCACTAAGCAATTCAGTGAGACCCTGTCTCTAAATAAAATACAGAACAGAGCTGGGGATGTGGCTCAATGGCCAAGTGCCCCTGAGTTCAATCCCTTGTACACCCCTCTTCCCCCCCAAAAAAGGAAATACCAAGGTGCTGCAAGGAATCAAATGCATGCTCTGAAGTAGCAAGGCAAACTGTGCTTCTGCAGAAGGGTGTGCTACCAAAGAAAATCTGGCAAGCAATCACACTTGGGTGGGCAGTCCACCTGCTTTTATCCCTAATGAACACTGCTGCTTGCTCTGATAGGAGAAAGTTAGGGTTACAATCTATTTGATTGGCTAATTTTAAATTGGAGAGGGCAAAGAGAAGGACTGTAGTTAAAATGGCTACATTTGGATTTCAAAATGGCTATGATTGGATCTTACATCCCAATTAAGGATAAATATTAGTTTTTGGAAATGGACCACCAAACTTTCTATTTCTCAGAGATCCTCCTCTATCAGGGAAGGTTACCCTCTTCCACCACGCAGCTTCCACGAGGATGCACGGGGAGTGGTGAGGGAGGAAGGGGATATCCTCCTACCCAGCCTTGAGCCACTCTTTCACTCAGCCCACTCTGTTCTACTTACAGTGTGTTACTTTCTCTTTTCTTTCGGGGGAGGGGATGTACTGGAATTGAACCCAGGGACACTTTACCACTGAACTACATCCACAGTCCTTTTTATTTTTTATTTGAGACAGGGTAAGTTTTTGAGGGTCTCACTAAGTTCCTGAGGCTGGCCTTGTACTTACAATCCTCCTACCTCAATCTCCCAAATCTCTGGGATTCCAGGCATGAATCACCATGCCCAGCTAAGAATTTAAAATTTTGATTTCTTCCTGGGCTAACAATATGTTGGTGTGACCCTCAATTGCTAGCAGTTCTCGTTCAGTTGCTCGATCAGAAGGGTAAATAACCAATATGATCAATACTTCAAAGTGACCTGTGTTGCCATGTGGCAAGGTTTGGTAGGTTAGGTGTATTAAATGCATTTTCAACTTAGAATATTTTCAATTTGTGGTACACTCATCAGAATGTAACCCCATCATAAATTGAGAAGCATTATATCTATACATTGTGGAATGATGAAATCCAGCTGCGATGCATTTCTTTTGTGGAGCCCCGAGGTTGCCAGACCAGAACCATTTTGCCTGCCACATAGTATGTTGATCACTGGGACAATAAATTTTGTGTAAGTTTATTTGCAACCCTTCTAAGCATGGAGGGGGAATCCCAAGTCTCAAATATGACTCCCTAAGGGTAGGGTTTAAGGATATTTAAGGGATAAAGAAGCAAGAATGACTTAAGGAGTGGGGAAATGTGACTGGAAGGAAGGTATCTGTGGTCTGCATATGCATACCCAAATCTCATGGTTCTTCATGGTGAGAAAAGCAAGTCCATCAGTCTTTTCTGTCAATTTGTTACTGAAAAATTCAGTCCTTGTACCTGATGCCAGTTCAATAATGAGGACAGAGTTTTGAGAAAAAGGAAAAAGAAGTTGCTTTTCTAGTAAAGGAGAAGCACAGGGATTCTGCCTATAAAGGGAAGCAGGGGACTTTTGAAGAGATGATTCAAAGGCTACATTCTACGTGTTTTCTGCCTGAAGTTGTAATGAACTTGTTAATTTGGGAGATAGTCATTTCTGATATCTTCTGGTGCCAAACCCAAGGTCTGAATTACTTACTTCCTGTGGTGGGTGTGTGCTCAAACATAGATAACTGCCTAGGATGGGAAAGAAAGGTAATCCTGTTTCCCCTGAGATTAAGGAGGGAAGAGATTAGCGGGGAGCAGGGAGAGAGGAAGAGAAAGAAGTCCATTTAAAAAATAAGTTGCAGTGGCAGAGCAGCAAGGGATATATTCAAGCCATAAAATGCACCACCTTTACAAACATAGAGTATCTGAAGGCCATTTTTGTCAAAAACACTGACTCTTTAGTTGGGCCTTCAAAAGTGTAATATAGGTGACCTTTTGATATCCAGTGGCCTAAAACTCCACCCTCAGGTTATGCTAATGCCACCATTTTCTTGAGAGAGATGAATATTTACAATTGTAAACCCTTCTTTTGGTTAATACCAGCAGAGGATTGTAGTCCATCAAGCAAGGGCTCTTTTTACTGCTGAAACCTGACCAGGACTAGAAAGAAAGTAGGGAAAACTCCTACTCTTTATCGTGCTCTTGAGAAAACTAGTTTTCAAAGCATTTCCTATTAGCAGGGGTGGGATTCCACAGATGGGGATTATAATGGCTGCTGGAACCCAAGATGTTGAAATCCTTGCTGGAAGTGCACAGGTAGTGTTAAGAGGAAAAAAATCCATCTGGGCACATGGCACTCACCTGTCACTGCCACAACACAGAAGGATGATTCAGGAGGATCACAAGTTCAAGGCCAGCTTCAGTAACCTAGGGAGTCCTTGTCTCAAGATAAAAAATGATAATAAAAAAGAGCTGGGGATGTAGCTCAGTGATAGAACATCCTCAGGTTCAGTTCTCAGTGTAAGCTTGCAGGCAGGTAGCTGAACCAAACTTTGTTGGAGTTTGGGCTCCCGGGCAAATTTCCCAGCCCACTGGGGCGGAAGCGTGGGTAAGAGAGCCAGAGAAATCTCGCATGGCTTTCGCTGCCCAGAGTTTTATAGGGCTAGGATAAGCTAAAGGTCCTGCCCAGGAATATATGAATCAGGTGGAAGTAAGGGTTAGCAGGTCTTATTCATTTGCATATAATTGCTTCCAGCGCTTGCAGTAGGTTGCCAGGTGTTCTTGCTTCCTTCCCCTGCAGCCTCTTAAATCCAACCTGACACTCAGTACTGCCAAAAAAGGGAAAATTCCTTAGGGCAATTGTATCAATAAAAGTGTAACAGGGGTTCACTTGATGCTTTGAGTATATCCCTTGTTGCTTTGAAACTTACATGGTTTTTTCTTTTTCCCAACCTTTTCCCTAACCTTCGCCTGATCTTCTTTTCCCTGATCTTTTCCTTCATGATCTCTCCTCCCTAATCTCATTTTCTCTAAATCACCTCTTAAAGCTCCCCGTTGCAGTTGGGGCTGCTATGTGCAAGGTACTGGGTTCAATCCTCAGCACCACATTAAAATAAAGGCCAGGGCTGGGGATATAGTTCAGTTGGTAGAGTGCCTGCCTTGCAAGCATAAGGCCCTGGGTTCAATCCCCAGCACCGCAAAAAAAGTAAAATAAAATAAAGGACAATCAACAACTACAACTAAAAAATGTTTTAAAACGAACAAAAACCTCCCTGTTTCTGCCAATGGGCAGAATCACAGTCTTTGGGACAGAAGTCCCCTGTGTTTCTCCTTTGCTAGCAAAGGAAAAAACTATCTTTTCCTTTTTCTCAAAACTGTGTCCTTGATATTGGATTGGTATTGGGGACAAGGACCGAGCTTTCAGCAACAAATCTGGTGACCCAGATGGGACCCGAGAGCAGCCCCCACCAGCTTTCTTGGGCAGGCCTGGGTCTCCAAGGAACCCCATTTCCATGATGAGGATATAAGGTGCTGGCAAACTTGTTGTGAGCCCACCCAGGAGAGTTAGGAGATGGATGAGTTTGCCTCAGGTTGAACCAGAGGAGTTGTTCCTGTGAGCAAAGGGAGGGACTGAGGGACCATCCCGGCAGCTGCCTAAGCTCCTTTTGCTTTAGGGAACCCCCGCCTTCTCTCCCTGAACAGTACAGGTTGCTTCATCATGGTCCACTTTGAGAAAAAGGAAACTGAACTCAGGAAAGTCACAACAACTTTGGCCATTCGGTAAGCTCCCCCAATGTGCACACTGAGACCCTTGATTCTACATATCTGGTTCCCCTTTGTGGAAACATCTGGTCCCTCTTCATGGGGGCATCTATGGTACTGCTAGTTAAGCAGGAGTAGGGAACTTAGGATTTTCCCCTATCTGGTCTGTCTGTTTTAAAGGTTCCTGTCTTTTGGCCATGGGTTTGGAATTCCCTCTGGTTGTCTGGTTTGTTTGGCCAGTACTGCATTGATTCTATAGGTAGTCTCTTGGGAAAGATCTTGGCTGGTCAATTTCAAGGTTTCCATCTGTCAGCCATGGTTTTGGGGCTCCTCCCTGGTTGTTTCTCTGTTTCTTTTTTGTATACTCTTGCAATTGGAGTCGATCTGTCAGAGGTAAATGAGTTTAAGAAAGGGCCACCTATAAGTCTAAGATAATGTTTTTTACTGTAATAATCTGGCTTTTAAATAGCTTTCTAGATTATTGTACAATCTTGCAGTTGGAGTTGGTAAAGTCAGAGGAAGAAATTTGTACTTACAGGTCTGTCTGTTTTAAAGGTTCCCATCTGTTGTAGCCATTTGGCTGGGTCTCAACCTGTGGGGTCTTTTCCCTTCTGGAGGGGGCAAGGCAAACGGAGGCCACAACTCTGGGAGAGCAGGTTCCAGACACAGTCTCAGATTTATTAAAGAAGTACAGCACTTTTATAGAAGAGGAGAATCTGAGAACAAAGAACTGGTAGTAACATGATAGTCTGTAAGGATGGTCCAATTAGGAGTCACACAGTTTTGCAAAGGGAGGAGGGAGAGAGAAGGACAAGCAAACCTCACCTGGGGCAATGGCCGTAGGTGGGTCAGGTCACTTGGGAGTTTTCTCCTCAAGCATGAATAATTCTGAGTGTGAAGTCAAGGATTTTACCTTTCCGCAGCTTATGGAGCATATACCCCAGTGGCTTCTTTCTACATCCCCACACCCATCTGTCAGCCGAGGTTTTAGTGATCCTCTCTTGGTTTTTGTTTTTTGTTTTTTTGTCTTTTACTGGCCCTTTAAGACATGGGCCATGCTACATTGATCTTAGGTAGTCTCTTGAGCAGGGGATCTTGGCTGCGTGGGCCACCTATAGGAATAAGCCTGTCTTAGAGAAAGAGGGTTTGCTGTAACACAATCTGGCCTTTAAATGTTTTTTCTGGATTATTATACAATCTTGACATTGAGGTTGGTATGTCAGGGGTAAAGTATATGAAAGAGATTCTGTATGTACAGGCATATATGTAGTTGCATGACAAGGGGTCTGAACCATCAGGAACTAAGTTGAAGATGCCAAAAGGCACTGCCTCTGGTGTGCAAAGATAGCAGGACACCAAAAGAAAGGGTTAAAAAAAACTTAAATCTTTTAAACCCAGTGCAGGCACTCCCAGCACTGTTTCTCAGCCTGGCTCCAGGCAGCCCTAGATCATCTCACTGCAGTCAAGGACACTAGCCCTAAACCGGAAAAAAAAAAAAAAAAAAAAAAAATGGCCAAAGAGAACCTGGCCACTGCCCTGCCTTCCAGCCCTTTTTGCCCCTTGTGGGTGTGTGCATGTGTGGAGGTTGCTGGCCACAAAGAATGTGGTAGTAGTTTCCAGCACTGTCAGTTTAAGACGTGGGGAGGGGAATGGTCTCCCCTTTTAAGGTCTGACAGGACACCCCATTTCTTGCTATAACAATATCCTATCCAACTAAATGCCTGGGGAGAGTGGCAGAATAAATAACTACACCCAGAAAAGAAAAAGAAACTAAGGCCAAACTGTGTTTTGTAGGCAGCTTCAGCAAAGGGATCTCAAGGAAACCTAAAGAAAAGGATGGAAATGGCCTCCTCCATTGCATAGCAATATGCCTAGTATAAGTAAAAGGCCCACAAGGAGCCTCTGGGTAAAATTGACAGTGGGGAACTTGCTGAAAGGCGATGGCATTGTGACAATGATAATGGAGACAGGTCAGGCTCAAAAATATCCTGTGCAGGGTTGGGGATATGGCTCAGTTGGTAGAGTGCTTGCCTCACAAGCACAAGGCCCTGGGTTCAATCCCCAGCACCTCAGAGGGAAAAAAAAAAACAAAAACTCCTGTGCACCCATGCCTTGAATGTGATATGGGAGAAAAAGGATTAAGGCACAGTATTTATATATGCTGGATTGTCTAACCCTCTCCTGGGATAAAATTTAGTGTGTAAATTAAATGCATAGATAATCTTCATAAGGTCTGTTTCAGAATATGAATTTAAGAAAGGGTCCAAAACTAGAAAACACAAAGGAAAGTTATAGGTGTGGAAATACATCTTAGTGGAAAATTAGAAGATAAAATAAATGTTTCTAGATGAGAAATTATTTTGTCTGTAAAGTAATATTCTTGGGCTGAAGTTCAAGATGAAAGAGGACAAAACTAAGGATATAAAGAAGTTTTGAAGCCGGGCGTGGTGGCGCACGCCTGTAATCCAAGCGACTCGGGAGGCTGAGTCAGGAGGACCACGAGTTCAAAGCCAGCCTCAGCAACTTAGCGAGGCCCTAAGCAACTCAGTGAGACCTGTCTCTAAATAAAATACAAAATAGGGCTGGGGATGTGGCTCAGTGGCCGAGTGTCCCTGAGTTCAATCCCCGGTTCAAAAAAAAAAGAAGTTTTGAATGTTTAAATATGTTGCAGAAGTTTTGTGGAAGGTTAATCTCAAAAAGTTTGTGATTTAATTGGCTATAATTAGCACAGTCAGTTAAGGTTATTTGAACTTTAACGTACTGATATGAAGCAAAGTCTGAAACACTGATCCACTCTTATCTATTGAGATAATTTTCTTATATTTGTTTAGTTTTATTACTTGGGGGAAACTAAAGTCTTAAAGGAATTAGGTTCGTACCTGTTTTAAAGTCATATGATTACTTTGTAACTGGTTAAACAAACAACTGTTATTTAGGTTTTAACATTATAGTTGGCATCCTAAATATATGTGACTAGGTATATGTATGCATCTAAGAACTGTCTAAGCCTTGTCTGTTATGTAAAAGTTTATAGAATGAAAGTTTATATAAATTTAAGGGCAAGGCAACCAATAATTGCCCTCTTTTTACATTATAACTGACATAGAAGGGCCACACTGTCATTTGAAGAACTATCTTATATCTGTTTGCTTTGATTAAGTCAATTTGTGTGTGTGTGTGTGTGTTTTTTTGCAGTGCTGGGGATTGAACCCAGGGCCTTGTGCTTGCAAGGCAAGCACTCTACCAACTGAATTATATCCCTAGCCCAATTAACTCAATTTTTGAACAGTAACATTGTTTCCTAAATGTATGAGATTTAAGGCTCTCCTTTGATTTTTGTTAACCCATGAAGACCTGTGATTATTGTTACTGTATTCTGGATTCTAAGTTGTACTTTAAAAGTTAAACTTAGTTAAACGTAAAGCTTAGAAGAGCACTTTGCCAAGTTGGCATTCTCCAGACAAAAATTAGGTGTAACATGTTAGGTTTGTATGGAAATAACAAATTTAGTTGGTATTTATCCATGTATTTGATGTTTTATAACTGAATAAAGTAACCTGTTGTCAGTAAGTTAAATATATAATTTTGTGTTATTCTTCACACTGGAATTGGGATTTATCTTTTTTTTTTTTTCATTCTTTTTCGTTGTTTTCAGGGCCGAGGACTGAACCCAGGGCCTTGCACATGCTAGGCAAGCGCTCTGCCACTGAGCTAAATCCTCAACCCCATGGAATTGGGATTTAAATGTATTTTTGAAAGATATTAAGTAGAGCCTGATCTGTTTAAAGGTGACACTGTAAAATATGGAGGCATTCTGCCACTTTTTCCACAAAAAAAGTTAAAAGCTCTCTTAGACTTTCTTTGATCCATATTTCAGATATAATGTTATACTGTGTTATTTGCAAAGAGTCCCACCTTACCTAAGATAAAGCTCTGCCTCCCACCTTACTCCATGTTAGAATGGCTCCAAAATAGGCTGGACTTAAGCTCATTTAAAGTTGAATTCAAAAGATTGATTTTTGTTGGAAAGATTACTGTGATCTCAGAGGATATAATATATAACTAAGTAAAGGTTCAAGATTATAAAAATCATTTTATTGGTTCATAGCTATTATACAAACTGAATGTGTTTTTGCTCTGTTAATTCATTTTCCATTTTCCTT
>JAJEJO010000897.1:566135-590905 GCA_020662805.1 Glaucomys volans
TTTGTATTTTATTTAGAGACAGGGTCTCACTGAGTTGCTTAGGGCCTTGCTAAGTTGCTGAGGCTGGCTTTGAACTCGCGATCCTCCTGACTCAGCCTCCCAAGTCACTTGGATTACAGGCGTGTGCCACCACGCCCGGCTTAAGTCTCATTCTTCTAATTTTAATTTTGGGTATGTTGCACGTCTTTGTATGCTTTTTTCTAATACGTCTACCCATTTACAAATGCTTAATGTGGAAACTCTTACTCTGTCTCCTAACTGATGAGTTGAAAAAGACTATCCTCCGTTTCCTAAGATCTACTCTCTAATGTATTCAAGTGTTTTGCCCTCATCATTTGAATTGTATTCTTGACAGGAGTCAGTTGTGTTTACTCCTAAACCAGTGGGTGCTAATGTTTGTGAGATAAAATAAAATACCAGTACAAAAAGAATTTTGTTTATATAAAAACTAAATAAAATGGCTTTGAAAGGCTCTGTAAAGGTAAGTTGCTGAAAAAAAAATTGCTGCTAAGTTAAGTGTAGGCAAGATAACTGTAAATGACTTTGGGGAAAATCATTGAGGGTAGAAGATTGTGCACAGCTGCTTGGCAGTTATTTTAAGGTTGCACTCCACTTAAAGAAATCTAATCAGGGGCTGGGGTTGTAGTTCAGTGGTAGAGCGCTTGCCTAGCATGTGTGAGGGACTGCTTTTGATTTTCAGCACCAAATATAAATAAATAAATAAATGTCCATTTAAGTTGTCCAACAACTTAAAAATAAAATTTGAAAAAAAACAATCAGTGTGGTTTTGCTAAGAAAGTACCAGGAACTGGGTGCTGTGGTGCACGCCTGTAATCCCAGCACTTGGGAGGCTGAGGCAGGAGGATCGAGAGTTCAAAGCCAGCCTCAGCAACTTAGCAAGGCCCTAAGCAACTCAGTGAGACCCTGTCTCTAAATAAAATACAAAATAGGGCTGGGGATGTGGCTCAGTGGTCGAGTGCCCCTGGGTTCAATTCCCAGTACTAAAAGAAAAAAAAAAGAAAGTACCAGGAATGATAGTCGAGCCATTCCCTAAAGAAAACGGTAGATTTTTATTTAAAAAAAAAATTGCTGCATCAACATGTTTATGTTCATCTTAATTAAGTGATGTATAGAATATTTGTATTCCTTACTTTAAGTGACTTTTCAATCAATGGACTAGTTATAGGTTTCATTCTCTTATTTTACTTATGAAAGCAGATCATAATAAGTGGTTATGAAGATTGACTTTGGAATAAGACTTCATGGATTTGAATTCTGAATCTCCATTTACTAATTTTGTGACCTTGAGCTCTTTGTGCCTTCCAATTTCTTCATCTATGGACTATTAATATATTACCTATTCACAGTGTTGTTTCAGTGTTTAAATGTTACCATATCTAAAGCACTGGGAAATATGAAACACTTGAATGTTAAACATTATTATTACTTTGTAGTTTCTTCAAAATATTATGCATAATTGTGTCATTTTTGTTTTTTGGTTTCACACAAATAAAGCTGCAGTGATCTGCGAATATGGCATAGTGAATCCTATTATGTATAATTCTAATTCACTAATAAAAATCTACTTGTACATATAGATTTATCCCATGCTCAATCAATTGTTATTTATTCAGCACCTACTCTGTGCTAAAGTTTTGGGCACAGAATGCAGTGGTTCAGTTAACACAATTCCTACTTTGGTGGAGTTCATATTCTAGAGGGAGGAGACAGGAGATAAAGATGTGAAATGTGTAGTATGTCAGATAGTGGTTAGTACTGTGGTGAGAAATAAAAAATTTTGAGGAACAGGTTTAATTTTAAATAGAATGATGAAGGGAAGACCTCACTGAGTCATTTGTGTGAAAACCTGAAAGAAGTATAGGAACAAATCATGGGGATAGCTGAGTAAAGAGTATCCTGGATAGAAGAAATAAAGGTGCAAAAGCTCTGAGGCATGGTCTGGTCATGGTTTCCAGGAATGGCAAGGAGGCCAGTGTGCCTTGAACCAAGAGAGAAAGGAGGTGTGTAGCAGGAGATGAGGTTAGAGATGTGATAAGACCATTCGTAGAATGCCTTGTAGGCCATTGTAAGGATTTCTGGATTTAACTCTGAGGTTAGGTGGGTAGACTTGATAAGGTTTCCAATAGGATAATGACAGGATTTGATTTATGATTTAATAGGGTTACTTTGGCTGTTGTCTTTAGGAGACCCTGAAGTAAGGGAGAAAGTAGAGACCAATTAGTATTCCCCCCCAACCCCCAGTGGTTCAGGAAGGCTCAGGCAAGGGTGAAGGAGGGGGTAATGCTGAGTATTTGCTAAATTCTGAATCTATTTTGAAGGTAAAGTGGATGGGATTTTCTGAGAGATTGATTGTCTGGTGAGAAAGAAAGGAAGGTAAGGGTGTCTCTTTTTAAAAATTTTTGCCCTAAGTAACAGGAAGGGTGGAAGTCATTAACTGAAAGTACAAGAATGCCAGTTGTGCCATGTAAGGGTGAGATCAGGGGTTCCGATTTGTTCTGTGAAGTCTGATATTTCTTTTAGATATCCAAATGAAGATTCTTAGTAGGCAGCTGAAATCTTGTGTTCAAGAGAATGATCTGGACTGGCAATACAAATTCGAGTATTAACCATATGTAGATAATATTTAAAGTCATGAAACTGCTTGAAGCTGGGCACAATGACACAGTCTTGTAATCTCAGCTACTTGGGAGGCTGAGGCAAGAGGATTTCAAATTCAAGGTCAGACTGGGTAATTTGGCCAGAGACCCTCTTGGGTGTAACTCAGTGGTAGAGCATACCAGGGTTCAATACCCTAGTACTTTCCCTCCAAAGAAACAGAAAAGATAAGAGGGCTAAGCCCTAAAGCACTTAATCTATAGCATTTGGATGATGTCATGAGAACATACAAAGGAGATTGAAATGGTAAGTGAAATAGAAGGAAAACTTAGAGGTTTGAAGAGAAAGAAGGTATAGTCATCTGGAAGAGGGAATGGATTAGCAACTAGTATGAAGGTAAGTTAACCTCCACTTGAGGTTAGTGATCATAAATTTATTTAAAGACAGACCAGGAGGCTTCATTTAGCTTCATTTACTTGTGAGGGTACAGATACAGAGTTGGCGGAAATTTGGGATTAAAAAGGACTGTGGCTTAACCAAAGGAATATGATTGTATTAGAGGGTCAAAAGAGTTAATGTGTATAAGAAAATGATTATAATATTTGAATATAGAAATTACAGTGGATAAAATGAGAACCAGAGACATGAAGGGTGCTGAGGAATAGTGAAAAGTAGGATCAGTGGAGTGTAGGCCCAAGAACGGTTGAGAGTTGTTAGTCAGGGCATTAGAAGGAGGAGGTGTTAAAAGGTAGGAATGAGTGTGGGAGTGTGTAGGACTGTGCAGTTACTAATTGTGGTGAGGACTTGGGTTTGACCCTAAAAGTGAATGGCTGAGGTAGGGTAGAGATCATTGGAGGAACTATAGACAAGGACTAGAGAGAACAAAGTATAGATAGATTACTTTTATTATTTGAGGGGGTTCCAAGAACCCCCAGTGGTACCCATATCTGAAAATGTTCAAGTCCCTTATATAAAATGGCAGAGTATTTACTTATAACCTAAGCACATCTTCCTTTGTACTTTGTAATACATAATACAATGTAAACGCTATGTAAATAGTTATTATGTTGTATTGTTTAAAGAATAGTGACCAAAACAAATCTCCACGTTGAAGTACAGACACCATCCCCACACCCGCACTTGTGATCTGATATGGGTTAAATTTGTGGTTGTAGAATGCTGAATATATTAGAACAATTATACAAATAGTAAAAACACCAGAATACCAGTAGAGTTGGAGAGGATGGCAAGCATCCAGGAGCTAAAATTTTAAAGAATTGAAGGCAGTGATTTGGAGTGAGCAGTTGTCCCAACAAGGACAGAATATTGATTGGTATAATCTGATGAAACTTTGAGATTTAAAGGTGTTTTGTGATGTTGTTTAAACATTTATTGAGCATTTACTTTGACCTGTTAGTTTATAAAGAAGAGATTTAATTCTTAACATTTCTGGAGATTGGGAAGTCCAAGGTTTAGGGGCCACATCTGGAAAGGACCTTTGTGACAGAAGGTAGAAGGTCAAGAGAACATGAGAAGGACTGACTCATACTTGATCAGGATCCCTTTCAGAGATGATGGCATTAATTCCTGTCCTCATGACCTGAACACCATTTAAAGGTACTACTTTCTAGCACTATTGTGTTGGGGATTAAGTTTCCAACACTTGAACTTTGGGAGGCACCTTGGAACTATAGCACTAGTTTAACAAATATACTTGTTAAATTTTAAAAATTACTGCTAGACTATTTTCCAGAAGGATTTTGGCAGCTAACATTTCCACCAAGAGAAGAGGATCCCTTTTCCCATACTTTTCCTAGTCTCAGTTATCTTTTTTGATTTTTATTAATCTGATAGAATGAAAAAAATCTCATTTTAATTTGCATATCTGGTTGCAGTGGTGGTGGCAGCAGGAGCCAGGGAAGCTGTGGTATTTTATTTTGATTTGCAATTAGTTGAGTTTAAACAGCAATGCCCATATTCTACTCCCCCACCCCTATTTTGAGGTACTGGGAATTGAACCCAGGGGTGCTCTACCACTGAGCTATAGCTCTAGTCCTTTTCATTTTTTAATTTTATTTTTTTGAAACAAGGTCTCACTAAGTTGCCCATGATGGCCTTGAACTTGGTGATCCTCCTGCTTCAGCCTCCATATGTGTGTGCCAAAATACCTGGCTGTTTGATTTTTTTTTTTTTTTTTTGAACCAGGGATTGAACTCAGGGACACTCGGCCACTGAGCCACATCCCCAGCCCTATTTTGTATTTTATTTAGAGACAGGGTCTCACTGCGTTGCTTAGGGCCTCGCTAAGTTGCTAAGGCTGGCTTTGAACTCGCGATCCTCCTGACTCAGCCTCGCAAGTCACTTGGATTACAGGCGTGCGCCACCACGCCCGGCCTGTTTGATATTTTTATAGCATATAAAATTGGCACTTTTTTTCTTTCTGGCTCTTAGTTTTCTGTTTACACTGTTTTGCCTCCATTTAATGGGGCTATACAAATGCATTCTTTTCCTTTGGAATTTTATATAATTCACTTTTAATTTTATTTTTATTTCTGAAATTTTATTTTGCTTTTGTGGTATTGAGGATTGAACCCAGGGACACTCTGTCACTGATCTATGCCCCCAAACCCCCTCATTTTGCGATAGGGTCTTGCTAAGTTGCCAAGGTTAGCCTCGAACTTGCAATCCCCCTGCCTTAGCCTCCCAGTCAGCTGGGATTACGGGCATATGCCATCATGCCCAGCTATTTTGTTTTATTTTAAAAATCAGATCTTTTTTTTTTTTTTTTTTTGAACCAGGGATTGATCTCAGGGACGCTCGGCCACTGAGCCACATCCCCAGCCCTATTTTGTATTTTATTTAGAGACAGGGTCTCACTGAGTTGCTTAGGGCCTCGCTAAATTGCTGAGGCTGGCTTTGAACTCGCGATCCTCCTGACTCAGCCTCTCAAGTCACTTGGATTACAGGTGTGCGCCACCGCGCCTGGCCTAAAATCAGATCTTTAATCCATGTGGCATTTAATTTTTTTGTGTGATATCTGAGAAGAAACTAATTTCACATTTTTCCAGGAAAAACTATAGGTTTGCTGAATAATTTTATCCTTCCTGCTGCTGATTTTGAGTAGTCTTCTGTCTTACTTTGTTGTTTCACTAACTGGTCTGCTGGTACCATTACGCATTGAATAACCTTAGATTTATGCTAAATTTTAATACCCGAAAGAACAGGACTTCCACTAACTTGTTTTTTCCTTCCTGAAAAATTGTTGATAATTCTTACAAGGTATTTCATTTGCATTTAAAAACCATTCTTTCAGCCAGTCTCTAAGTAGTGCACACCTGTAATCCCAGCAACTGGGGAAGCTGTGGCAGGAGGATCAAATTTGAGGTCAGCTATAACAACTTCACAAAGCCCTGTCTCAAAATAAAAAGGACTGGGGATGTAGCTCACTGGCAAAAGCCCCTTGGGTTCAGTCCCTAATCCAAAAACAAACAAAAAAACAAACATTTATGTAGTTTTGAGATTGTTGGAATTGCAAAATGAAAATATGTCCTCACAAAAATCTGTATGGTGCTAGTGCTACTTGGTGGTGCATGCCTATAATCTCAGCTATTTGGGAAACAGGAGGATCAAAAGTTCAAGGCCAGCCTAGGCAATTTAGGGAGACCCTGTCTCAAAAAATAAAAAGGACTGGGGATGTGGTGGAATGTCAATCCCCAGAACTGCAAAAACAAACAAACAAAAGATTGCTGAGTCTATATTTTACTTTTCATGACATTACCAATTTTCTGAAGCAGCTGCACCAGCATTCTGACCCTCTGTATATGAAGGTTCTAATTTTTCCATATCCATGCCAACATTTGTTACAGTCCATATTTGTTAATTATCATCCTAATGAGCTTGAAGGGATTTCTCATTGTGCGGTTTGATTTGCATTTCCTAAAACTGAAATGATGTGGAATATCTTTCTGGTGCTTGTTGGTCATTTGTTTATCTTTGGAGAAATGTCTATTAAAATCTTCTACCTAACTTCTTGAGTTACTTGTTTAAATGATAAGAGTACAAATCCTTAATCAGATATGTGATTGGCAAAAATATTCTCCCATTCTGAAGGTCATCTTCACTTTCTCTCTTTTGGCGGGGGGCAGGTGTACCAGAGATTGATCTCAGGAGCATTAAACTACTGAGCCACATCCTAGCCCTTTTTTGTGTTTTATATAGAGACAGGGTCTCACTGAGTTGCTTAGGTCCTTGATAAATTGCTAATGCTGGCTTTGAACTCTTGATCCTCCTGTCTCAGCCTCCCAAGCTGCTGGGATTATAGACATGTACCATCATGCCCGGCTGTCTTCACTTTCTTGATGGTATGCTTTTAACCTTTAAATTGTGGGGTACAATTTGTCTGTTGTTTGTATGTTTGGTGTCATATCTAAGAAATCATGACCTAAATCTAAGATGACAAATCTTTATGCCTATGCTTTCTTCTAAGAGATTTGCATTTTTAGCTCTTTCATTCAGGTCTGTGTACCATTTGTAGTTAGCAGATGCTAGTTAGGGTTCTGACTTCTTTTGCATGTGGATATCCATTTGAAAAGATTACTCTGTCTTTAAATGACTTTGGAACTTTTGTCAAAAATCAGTTGACTATAACTGAGGGTTTGTTTCTGTACTCTCGTTAATATGTCACTGATCTGTGTCAGTAATTATATCAGAACTGCATCTACTATCTTGACTATTACAGCTGTGTAGTAAACTTGAAATCAGGATTGTGAATCTTCCAACACTGCTCTTTTTCAAATTTGTTTGGCTGTTTTGGGTCCCTTGCATTTCCAAATGAATGTTAAGATCACTTTGTTAATTTCTCAGGGTGGGGGGTAGTTGGAATTAGCTCTGTAGGTCAATGTGGGGAGTTGCCATCTTAATACTATTGAGCCTTCCAATCCATGAACATAGAAAGTCTTTTCCATTTATTTAGGTCATCCTCAATCTTTCTTTTCCTTCTGTGTGTCTGTGGGTGTGCTACAGGGGATTGATCCCAGGGGCATGCTACTACTGAGCAACATTCTTAGTAGCCTTTTTTAGGTTTTGAGACAGGTGTTTTGCTCAACTGTCCAGATTGGCCTCACACTTGATCCTCCTGCTTCAGTCTCCTGAGTAGCTAGGATTACAGGCATACACCACGGGGCCTGCCTGTCATTATTCTTTTTCAATGATGTTTTGTACTTTTCAAGTCTTACACTTCTTTTGTTAAATTTATTCCTGAAAGTTTTATCCTTTTTGATTGTACTGTGAATGTAATTGTTTTCTTAATTTTATTTTCAGATTGTTCATTGTTAATTCATAGAAATATAACTGGGTTTTGCCAGGCACAGCGGCACACCCCTATAATGCCAGCAGCTCTGGAGGCTGAGGCTGGTGGATCTCAAGTTCAAAGCCAGCCTCAGCAATTGCAAGGCACTAAGCAACTCAGTAAGACCCTGTCTCTAAATAAAATACAAAATAGGACTGGAGATGTGGCTCAGTAGTTGAGTGCTCCTGAGTTCAATCCCTGGGGGAAAAAAAAAAGATAAGAAAAGAAATACAACTGGGTTTTATATATTGGTCTTGTGCCCTCAAAGCTTGCTGAATTCGTTTGTTCTAATAGTTTCAGGGAGACTCCATAAATAAGGAGCAGTCCTAGGGTTCAATTACACATATGTTTACACACACACACGCACGCACACACATGTGTATAAATGTATATATTTAAATTGTCTTCTTCAGTGTTGGTAATTCACCCCAGGGCCTGTGCATGTTAGGCAAGTGCTCTACTACTGAGGTACATCCCCACTGCCTGTTCTCTAGTATTTGTCTTCATTTTTCTGGGGATTATTCAGTAGAGGGTAAAATTGTGAGTTTGTGCAAAAATATTGCCCACCCACCCCCTCTTCTTTTATTTATTTATTTATTTTTTTGGTAATGGGGATTGAATTTAGGGGCACTTTACCATTGAACTGCTTCCCTGGTCCTTTTTATTTTTTATTTCAAGACAGGTTCTAAGTTTCTGAGGTCATCCTTAAACTTTCAGTCCTCCTGCCTCAGCCTCCCTCGTCACTGGGATTACAAACGTGTACCAGTGCACTTGGCAACATTGTCCTTTTTAAGTTTGTGCTTGGGAGATAGGAAACACTTAATTGCCAGCTGCAGTGGCACATGTGTATAATCCCTGAGACTAAAATAGGAGGATCACAAGTTTGAGACCAGTCTTGGGAACTTAACAAGGCCTTAAGCAACTGATTGAGACCCTGTCTTAAATAAAAAGGGCTGGGGATGTAGCTCATTGGTGAAGAGCATCCCTGGGTTGCATCCCCAGTATGAAAAACAAACAAAGAAATAAAACCATGTTTCAAGTAGCAAGATATATATTTGAAAGACTTCAAGTCCTTTTCCCAGGGACATAAAGATTTTTTTATATATGAAAGATTTATCAGATAATTTTTACATATACAGAATTAAACCTGTCATTTGAGAATTTAAAGTGTTGCTTTAGGGTTGGGGTTGTGGCTCAGTGGTAGAGTGTTTGCCTAGCACATGTGAGGGTTCTATCCTCAGCACCACATAAAAATAAATAAATAAAAGATATTGTGTTCATCTATAACTAAAAAGTGTTTTTTAAAAAAACTGTTGCTTTGATGTTACAGTTTTTTTTTTTCACTTAAAATTTCAAATATTAGGTGCTGGGGCTGGGGCTCAGTGGTAATGTGTTTCGATGCCCAAGGCAGCCTTTGATCACCACCACCACCATCACACATACACACGCATGCGCACACGTCAGATACAGCTTCACACATTTCCCACAAGTTTAAGATTAATACATTATGTTTCATTAGCTTTTACCCCATGACATCATCTTCTTAATGACTCAGATTCAGATGATGTTTTAACACCTCATTTTAATAGGTGAGAAACCAGCTAGCATAAGAATAATAGGAAACATAATGTGACAAGAGCATAAATTTTCAGAGTACTCCAAGTTCAGTACAACTTGCTTCCCATTTATTAGTGGGATTGTTAGCCCATGGGAATGTTAGTTCATTCTTTAGGTCTTAGGTTTCTTTTTTGTAAAAACAACAACAACAAAAAGTAGTACTTATGTCCAAGGGTTGTTGGAATTAGATAATGTATATTAACTGTGCAGCGTAATTCCTGATACATAATAATTACTGAGTAAATGTAAGTTACTGTTGTAGAATCCCAGTTATCTTATTCTTAGTATACAGTCGTTCTCTGCTCAAAGTATAACAGGAAACATCTATAAAATCTGTGCATTTTGGCAAGTGCTAATTGAGGGAATGCCTAAGTATTTCCTTTGAATAAAACTTTTTACTTAATTGGTATTACTTTCTGAAAGTTACAGATGAATTTGTTTTAGTTAAACTTTATTTTTGAGAGTAACTTAAGTTTACAGCAAAGATGAGTGGAAAGAGATCCCATATACCTTCTCTTACCACATAGACACTGCACCACAGTCTGGTACAATGGATTAATTTTCACTCACATATTATGAAGTCAGAGGCCATAGTTTCACATTAGAGTCTTGGTGTTGTATGTTCTGTGGTTTTACGAAATTATGTAATGACACATTCACCATTACCATATCATACAGAATAGATTCATTTCCCTAAAAATCCTCTAGCCTGTGCATACTTATCCCTCTTCCCTAGCCTCTGGCAACCACAAAACATTTTACTGTTCCTTAATTTTGTCTTTTCCAGAATATCATATAGTTAAAATTACCAGTATGTATCCTTTCCAGATTGGCTTCTTTCACTTGGCAATATGTATTTAAGTCCTTTATCTTTTTATGGCCTGATAGCATTGAATAGTATGCTGTCGTCTGGATATACTGCAGGTTATTACCCACTCACTTACTGAATGACATCTTGTTTGCTTCACAGACTTTGGCACTTATGAATAAAATGGCTATAAACACCTCATATAGGTTTTTGCATGGATGTGTTTTTTACTCATTTATATAAATACTTAGGAACATAGCATACTGAATTGTATGATAAGACTAATTAGTTTTGTAAGAATCTGCCAGACTGTCCCAAAGTCCCTGCATGGTTTTGCATTCCTACCAGCACTGAATGGTATTTCCTGTTGCTCCACATCTTTGTCATCAGGTTTTAATAATATCAGTGTTTCGAGTTTTAGCCATTCTTTTTTTTTTTTTTTTTTTTTGTACTGGGGATTGAACCCAGTGGCACTCCGCCACTGAGCCACATCCCCAGCCCTATTTTGTATTTATTTAGAGACAGGGTCTCACTGAGTTGCTCAGGGCCTTGCTAAGTTGCTGAGGCTGGCTTTGAACTCGCGATCCTCCTGCCTCCGCCTCCCAAGTGCTGGGATTACAGGTGTGCGCCACCGTACCCGGCTGAGTTTTAGCCATTCTAATAGGTGTATAATGGTATCTCATAATTTAAATTTGCAATTCCCTAATGACATGATGATGGATGTCTCCTAGTGTTTACTTGCCATCTGTATGTCTTTTTTGGTGATGTATTCATTCAGATCTGATGCTTAATTTTTGTATTTCAACCAGAATTGTGTGAATGACTAATCATTGAAATTCTCTTTATTTTTAAATCGAGTTATTCATTTTCTTATTGTTGAGTTTTAAATTCTTTCTATATTTTGAATAAGTCTTTTATCAGATGTACCTTTACAAATATGTTCTAGTCCATGGCTTGACTTTCATTCTCTCGACATTTGTCTTTTCAAAAATCAGTTTTTAATTTAATTAATTAATTTTGTATTATTATTATTATTATTATTATTATTATGGCACAGCAGATTAAACTCAGGGGTGCTCTACCATTGACCTATATCTCCAACCCTTTTTATTTTATATTTTGAGACAGGATCTCCCTGAGTTGCCCAGGCTGGCCTCAAACTTTTAATCTCCCTACCTCAGCCTCCAGAGTCACTGGAATTACAGGCATGTGCCTCTAACCTGACTGTTTTTTCACATAGCTGGTATATAGGCAATGGTTTCCTACAATTTTACTATAATCACTTATTAGTTCCAGGACTTATTTTGTTAGTTCTTTCAGATTTTTTACATAGGTGATCATGTCATCTGCAACAATTTATTGCTTCTTTCTCAATCCATATGCTTTTTATTCCTTCTCTTATTGTATTAGTTAGGACTTCTAGTACAATCTTGAAAAGCAGTGATAGAAGAGACACATCCTTAAATTGATTCTGATCTTAGTGGGGAAACTTGTTGTAATCCTGCCTCAGCCTCCCAAGGCACAGGTATAGGTGTGTGCCACCATACCCGGCACCTTCTGTATTTATTAATAGGGATTTCTCTGTAAAGAGAAATGTTTTCTCACCTGTTATACTAAATTATCATATACAGTAAAGACATGATAATGTTGATCCTTATTTACTAGTGTTTAAATAATGAGTTGGTTTTCCTAGCATTCTGTAAAAGTAACTACTGAGACTTTCAAAAATTTGAATATTGCGATGAACTCATGAATTTAAACATAGCTAATGTTTTATAATTCATTATGTTTATATTCATTGGGGCACAGATTGTGCCATGTTTGATAACTGAAAATATTTTTGGGTGGCTCCTAATGACTTTTTAAAAAGAAATCCCAATTGTTTCCCATTTTTTTGTGTATGAAATCTAAACACCTCTTTCTTTGAATACGTAAAAGTCTTATATTAAGGACTTGTTATGTTATCACGGCCCTAGTCATCTTTTTTTTTTTTCCTTAAAGAAATATTTTTTTATTTTTTTTATGTAGTGCTGAGGATTGAACCCAGTGCCTCCCACATTCTAGGCGAGCACTCTACCACTGAGCCACAACCCCAGCCCCATGGCCCTAGTCATCTCTGGTAGCTTTTTAGCTTTTTCATACAAGGTGCTTTCTTAGATCCAGAATCAATCATATCTCCATGGAACCTGAGGAAGGATATTTAGAAGCCACAGAATAGAAACTGAATGCTTGTTGCCACTGGGTTGGTCTACAACTATTTAATGTCAGTTAGGAAATACATTATCTACATAGACATATATTTGTGTTTATTTTCATGATATAATAATTTAGTGTTTTTATTTCAAATTCAATTCAATTCATTGAAATTTCATTTCAATTCAATCCTGATTGCACTACATCTTATGTCTATCTACTTTTTCATGTCTCCAAATTTTGGTTTTTAATAAAACTAGCAGCTATTCATTTGCTTTAGCACATAATTAACACATAACTTTCTCAACATAGCAATATCCATACTACGCTAACAATATGATTATTTAAAATAAGTTAAGCTCTTCCATTTTTCCTTTTCTTTTTTTCTTTTGGTAGTAGTAGAAATCAAATCCAGGGCCTTAGGTGTGCTAGGGAGGCACTCTACCACTAAGCTGTATCCCTAGCCCCTGAGTTCCTTTATTTTAAAGGGTGTATAATGTATTTACTATGTTTTAAAGTAATTCAGAGGATTATTTATCTTTGTCTGTGTGCTGCAAGTAAAATACTTTTAGCCTTTCAAGCCATGAAAGAGGCATAGAGAAACCTTAAACACATATTACTGAGTGAAAGAAGCCAGTTAGAAAAGTCTTGATCCCAACTGTGACATTCTGGAAAAGGCAGAACTGTAGAGAATGTAAATATTAAAGTCCAGGAATGGAGGTCAGGGAGAGAGAAAAATAGATGAAGCAAAGAGGATTTTTAGGAAGAGCTGTGCCCCATAACTCTTTATGATATTGTACTTGGCATTGTGCATTTAGCAAAATCCATAGAATGTACAATACAAAAAAGTGAACCCTAATGTAAACCATGGACCTTAGTTAACTATGATGTATTGTCATAACAAATGGGTCCCACCAATGCAACATGTTAATAATAGGGGGCTGGGGGCTGGGGATATAGCTCAGTTGGTAAAGTACTTGCCCCCCAAGCACAGAGCCCTGGGTTGGATCCCCAGTAACAAAAAAAAAAAAAAAAAAAAAAAAAAGAAAGAAAGAAAGAAAGAAAAAAAAAAAGAAAAGAAATAATTGGGGGCAATGGGGAAAGGGATGGGAGAAAGCCTATTGAGAATTCTGTGTTTTCTGTTAAAAATTTTCTGTAAACCTAAAACTGTGCTAAGAAATAAAATCTATTAAGTAAAAAACCAATCTTACATTCCATTGTTCTGAGATGCTTCCCATATCAATACTAGATTTCAATCCATAGTTGGGACTGTTCCTAGATTTTCTATTCTGATCCATTAATCTTTCCATATATATGGCAACAGTACTCTTTCGAACTATGGATTGAACCCACTGGCTATAATTCCAGCACTTTTTGTTTTTTTGAGAAAGGGTCTTGCTAACCTTGAATTTATGGTCTTTTTGCCTCAGCCTCCCAAGTAGCTGTGGTTAGAGCATGTGCCCCATGCCTGTTACAACATTACTCTTATTGTAGAGGCTTGTAATATATTTTAATCTAGAGGGTTGTCACCTGCCCCCCTTTACCCCATTGCTCTATTTTTAGGGTCATTCTGGATTTGGGGGGTACCAGGGATTGAACCCAGGGGTGCTTAACCACTGAGTCACATACCCAGCCCTTTTCATATTTTATTTTGAGACAGGACCTTGTTATGTTGCTTGTGGTGTTGCTGAATTGCTGAGGCTGGCTTTGAACTTGCAGTCTTCCTGCCTCAGCCTCCCTAGCTGCTGGGATTACAGGCGTGTGTCAGTACACTCAGTTTATAAACAACTTTTTTTTTTTTTTTTTTTTTTTGGTACTAGGGATTGAACCCAGGGGCCCTCCACCACTGAGTCACATCCCCAGCCCTATTTTGTATTTTATTTAGAGACAGGGTCTCACAGAGTTGCTTAGGGCCTTGCTAAGTTGCTGAGGCTGGCTTTGAACTTGTGATCCTCCTGCCTCAGCCTCCCAAGCTACTGGGATTACAGGCATGCCGGGTTTAAAAGTACTATCTTTAATAGGAGTGCCAGAAATGATAAATAGCAGAAATCTCCATAAACATTTAAGGGCCTGTGGGCTTTGGACTTCCCCGCTAGCAAAATTTAGAAAAATTTCTCACAGTCCTGGAATATATATGGAAATTTTTATTTTTATTTTTTATTTTTTTTAACACAGTACTGGGGATGGAACTCAGGAGTGCTTTACCACTGAGCTAAAACCCAGCCCTATTTTTGATTGTTGTTGTTTTTTGTTTTGAGACTGGGTCTCACTAACTTACCAAGGCTGACCTTGAATTTGAGATTCTTCTTCCTCAGCCTTCCAACTTCTGATTCTCCTGGCCTCAGCCTCCTGAGTAGTTGGGATTACAGGTGTGGGTTACTACTGTTCCCAGCTGAGAAAAGTGTTCATGCTAAATATCAGGTGACCATTTTTTTCCCCTTTGGTACTGGGGATTTAATCCAGATGCACTGTACCACTGAGCTACATCCCCATCCCCAGCCCTTTTAATTTTTCTATTTTGAAACAGTGTCTCCTTGAGTTGCTTAGTGCCTCACTAAATTGCTGAGGCTAGCCTTGAAATTATTAATCCTCCTGCTTCAACCTGAGTTGCTGGGATTATAGTTGTATACCACTACACTCTGCTAACAAATATCTTTTTTTTGCGATGCTGGGGATTGAACTCAGGGCCTTGTGCAAGCACTCTACCAACTGAGCTATATCCCCAACCCCTAACAAATATCTTTTTAATGTGTCCTTCATGTATCTTAATAATAGCTAACCTCTGTTGAGACTGTGTACTTCATTTTTACAACCCAAAGTTTTAGTAAGCACTTTTCATTTACATTTTGCCAATGAGGAAAGTAAATCCAAGATGCCTAAGGTTACCAAGCTAGTTAATGTAGAAATAGAGGGAAGAATTTTTTTTTTTTTTTCCCTCTCTCTCTCTTTTGGGAATTGAACCCAGGGGTGCTCTAGAACTGAGCTACATCCTCAGCCCTTATTTTTATTTTGAGACAGGATTTTGCTAAGTTGCCTGAGCTAGCCTCAAACCTTCTATCCTCCTGCCTCAGCCTCCTGAGTACCTTCCCATCTGAGAAGGAAAGATTATTGAAGACGGTGTCCTTCCACCTTTCCAACAAAGGTCAACCACATTTTCCACCTATTCTTAATTGCTCGGATAAAGGATATTATGGATTTCTTTTTGTAACTTTTCATTCATGTGGGAGGGGTGTGTGTGTGTGTGTGTGTGTGTGTTCTGTTTCAAGATGCTGGGGATTGAACCCAGGGCCTCACACATGGGTAGGCAAAGTACTTTCCCACTGAGCCACACACCCCCATCCCTCATGTAGGTTTCCCCCCCCCATTTTACTTATTCAGTCTTTTATTTTTTTTTTCGTATGCAGTTTTTAATGAGATTAATATATTTGCCTATAAAACATCTCCACATGTATAATGTCATTTGCCTCAAATGAGTTATCAAATATTTAAGACTCCAGTATGTCGTTATGTTTATCTTGGTTCACACAGGGTGCTTGGTTGATATCTAGTGATGGACTAAACCAGTGAGTTTCAGTTTGATTCTAAGTGAAAACTTGCTGAGGGATGTCACTAGTGTTCTTAAGAAGATCTTTCCCTACATAACGGTGTGAGGTTAAATTTTCTTTCTTAGAGCAGGACCTTTTAAAAGATTATATTGAAGATTTCCAAAAAGGGAATTTGTTGTACAACATTTTCTAGTCTTATTTGACTCCCAGACCCTTTGGCCATAGAGCAAAACTATATCAACATATGTTGATTCTGGGCATAAAGGAGAACAACTTTAAGTACATCTTTGAGCTATTATTCAGCTACAGGTAGGAACAATAAAGAAATTTAAGTTTTTTGCTGGAAGTGTAGCTCAGTGGTAGAGTGCTTACCTGGCATATGTGAACTATGGGTTCAAATACCAGTATTCTATCCCCACCCCCACCCTGCAAAAAAAAAAAAACAAAAAAACAAGAAATTGAAATTTTCTAAATTGAGAACTTATTGAAAATTTGTTGTTTTCAAACATGTATTTGTCAAATAATAATTGGAGACATCATGACACAAGAGAGGACTCAGACTTTGGAGGTAGTTTTCTAGGTTTCAGTCTCAGCTCCATTTCTTATCACTGTCTAGGTATTCTTAGAAAAGGTTCATAGCCTTCTTGGCTTTCTCAGTGCTGAAATAAGGGTTTTGATATTTACAGTGCTTATTACATAGCAATAAATGCTTGCAAAGCGATAGTAATCACCTATTACTATGTAATAATACATAGTGGGAGTTGCTGGTAATTAATTCGGGAGACCAGTAATTCAATGTGAATAATAAAGGTCTGTATGTAAGAATTTTAGTTACAGCCAGGCACATGGTTCACATCCGTAATCCCAGCCATTGCAGAGATTCTTCTGAGGCAGAAGAATCACAAATTTGAGGCCAGCCTTAGCAACTTTGTGAGGCCCTAGTCAATTTAGTGAGACCTTGTCTCAAAATTGAAAATTAATAAGGCTAGGGATTTAGTTTGGTGGGAAAGTGTCTCAGGGGACAATATCCCCTATATTTTTAAGTTACAGATCAGGGCTTAGCTGTGGTTACTTTCAGCATGGACTTTGAATTCTGTTTCTCCTGCCATGCATGGTGGTATATGCCTATAATCCTAACTACTCAAGAGGCTAAGGCAGGAGGATCGCAACTTTGAGACCAGCTTGGGCACTTTAGCAAGACCCATCTCAAAATTAAAAATAAACAGGGCTGGGGGATACAACTCAGTGGTAAAGCACTCCTGGGTTCAATTCCTAGTACCACATAAAAAGACGAAAAAATGCATTTTTCCTGCTACTACTAGAGAAGGCATACTGCCTGTTGCATAAAGCAAAGCCAAATTGTTTATGTGGTAGGAAAGAGAAAACAAAGACCCCCTAGTTTTGCCAAGTTTCTCTCTGGGAATAGCTGAAAACAAAGCTTAAAATGTGCATCCTCGACAAGCTAGATCTAGCAAACCAGTTGGAATTTGGAGAACTTAGATCTCAACTGAGGTTTCCACACCAACCCCCTTTAGTGTTTGTTTTGTATAAACAGTTGAGATATGGAAAGAGAAACACTTCTTAGGAAAGTGAAGTTATTATGCCCTAGTTACCCAATCCCTGTCAAAACACTTGATTAAGACATCTGGTTAAATTGGGTGTGGTGGTGCACTCCTCTAATCCCAGCAGTTTGGGAGGCTGAGGCCAGAGAATAGCAAGTCAAAGCCAGCCTCAGCAATTTAGTGGGCTCTAAGCAACTTTGCGAGACCCTGTCTCAAAAAGACCTGTGGACTGGGATATAGGTCACTTGGTAGAGTGCCTGCCTTGCATGTTCAAGGCCCTGCGTTCAATCCCCAGCACCACAGGGGGAAAAAAAAGACCTGGTTAGTTAGGCACCTCTGGAATCGATCCCTGGTACCAAAAAAAAAAAAAAAAAAATCTGGTCAATTTACTACATACCACCTAATGTGATACCATCCTTGAATCATACTTTGGCAAGAGATAGCTCAGGGATCACAATATTTCAAAAGTTGGTTGCCAGGTGATTGACATCCTCTTACCTTTTGACTCCAGAGAGGAGATAGTTAGACCAAGATGAAATGGAGTAAGTAGGCTAGGGTTATAGAATAGTTCAGACCCCTCTCCCAATTTCTCCTATGCATTTCACTAGAGATGGGGTTTGTTTTTTATTTTTGTTTTTATTTTTACCCCAAAGGTAAATCCTTTCCTTCTCCCCATAATGGTATTATCAGTTATACTTTTGTGTAAATTACTGTGTCTAAATGCCGTATTCTCCCCAATCCTTAGGAGGTCAGTTCGTGGAAGGGGAGTTATTTCTGAGGGGATAGGAAAAAGGGAAAAGACGGAGCAAGGGATATTTCTCAGACATTTGGAGGAACCTGCCCAGTAGGGGATGTGTGGTAGCAGTTAATGACATTTGACACTTTTCCCTGAGAGATTAGAGGGAGAAGGAGGCTCCAAAGTTAACCTTTATTTCCCCTCATAGCTATTTTCGTCCAGTGCTGTCTGTAGTTACCTTAGGTATCAGTAGATCTGAATGTAAATCACATCTACTCTGAAGCAGTAGGAGTATTTGGAGATTTGGCCAACCTTTGATAAGCACTGATTTTATAACCCAAATTGGTGTGTGATGTTTACACATTATTCTTTTTTTTTTTTTTTTTTCCGGTGCTGGGGATTGAACCCAGGGCCTTGTGCATGCAAGGCAAGCACTCTACCAACCTAACTATATCCCCAGTCCCATTATTCTTTTTTAAAAGACCCATTCTCAATTTGTAATGGACATGATGACAATATCTGTCTCACAGATGGTTGAGGAAAATGTAGTGAAAGTAGCTAACATAGTTCTTGTCACACAGTAGGAATAAATTAATAATAATAAGAAGAACAATGTTTAAAAAACTAGAGAAAGGTAGCCAGGTGTGGTGGCACATGCTTATAATCCCAGCAAACGGGGAAGCTTAGGCAGGAAGATCTCAAGTTTGAGGCCAACCTTATCAAGACACTGTCTCAGAATATAAAAGAACTGGGGTGTAAGCCAGGTGCAGTAGCACATATCTGTAATCTCAGTGACTGAGGAGACCAAGTTCAGAACCAGCTTCAGCAACCTAAGTCTCAAAAAATAAAAAACCTTGTCTCAAAAAATAAAAAGAACTGGAGGTGTAGCTCTGTGGTCAAGTGCTTCTAGGTTCAATCCCTGGTACAGGAAAAAGGAAAAAAAAAAAAAGAACTGGGGATGTAACATTCCTGGATTAAGAAAGAAAGAAAGAGAGAGAGAGAGAGAGAGAGAGAGAAGGAAAGAAGGGAAGGAAGGAAGGAAGAAAAAGAGAAGGAAAGGAAGGAAGGAAGGAAGGAAAAAGAAAAGAAACTAGAGAAAGGTAAAGAAACAGGTTATTTGGGTAAGAGAGGATTCATTTAGTTACTCAAACATTTCTGGTTGCAAGGCATTATGTTACGTTTTGGGAATATAAAGGTAAATAAGTTTTTCTTCAAAGGGAAAGAAGTTTTTGCAGGGCTGGGGTTTAGCCCAATTGTAGAGTACATCCCTAGCATATGCAGAGCCCTGGGTTTAATCCCCAGCACCCCTCAAAAATTACTTATTAAAAGAGAATTCCATATTGATTCTAAAGAAAGTACTTTGGAAAGAGCTTGAAACCTGTAACTGAGGTTATTAAGTCTAAAGTTCCCTCTTTATTTTACTTCTCTTCAGTAATGCTAATAGCCAGACTTTGTTATTGCTGAGGCAAGAATTGGTAGCAGAGATAATGGAATTATCTCCTGCCAAAACTGCAGTGGGCTTTCTTTCCAAACAAGGCTGGCATTGCAAAACTCTTGGTACTGAAATGGAAGTGGATATTGGCTGAAGACACAGTTAGCTTTTGCCTCAAAATAAAACCAGGCCTATCCATTGTAAATGGGGATAGTTCTTTCACATGCATTTGGCATTATATATCAGGAACTTTAGAAATAGCTGGGTGTTGTGGTACACACCTGTAATCCCAGTGACTTGGGAGACTGAGGCAGGAAGATCCAAGTTTGAGTCAGTTCTAGATAACTTAGCAAGACCTTGTCTCAAAACAAAAAGTGCTGGAGATAATAGATGAGTGGTAGAGTGCCTTTGGTTTCCATCGCCAGAATGATCAATAGATAGATAGATATAATGGCCTAGAAAGAAGCAAGTACCTTTAATCAGTTTCTCCTACAATTAAAAAAAAAATGAATATGGAGAAGAGGTTGAGTGAAAATCCTCACTTTTTGGAGTGTGAGGAACTGGAAGGAAATATACTAAAATATAAACCATTTAAATTATTGTAATATTAGTGGTTGGAACCACTTTCTTAGTATTTAAATTTCTTTACCTTTGTGTGAGGGGGCATGAAAGTACTAAGGATTGAACCTAAGAGCCCTTTACCAACTGAGCTGCATCTCCAGCCCTTTTCATTTTATTTTGGGGGACAGGGTCTTGCAAAGTTGCCCAGGCTGGTTTTGAACTTTTGATCCTCCTGCTTTAGCCTCCCAAGTTTACAGGTGCGGCTGGCTTTTCTTTACCTACATTACACTAAGTGTTTAAAAATACAAACAACTGACAGAAAACCCAGGTAGCCAAATCTATCCCAGTTGTCAGTGCTACTGTCATTCATATGGTGAATGCCAAATGAGTTCTGCGTACTTGTTTACTAGAACCTGTCATGTTGGCTAGCATTTAGGTCAGGCAGTCTGTTTCCATATAATGTATTTAATATGATGAAATAAATAAGAATGTGTTTGTTAGGCAGTGTTTCTACTTTTTCTCCCTTTTTTTTTTTTTTTTTTTTTTCTTTGTGGAATCAGAGATCGAACTCAGGGACACTTGGCCACTGAGCCACATCCCCAGCCCTATTTTGTATTTTTATTTATTTATTTATTTATTTTTATTTATTTATTTTTTTGCGGTGCGGGGGATTGAACCCAGGGCCTTGTGCATGCAAGGCAGGCACTCTACCAACTGAGCTATATCCCCAGCCCTGTATTTTATTTAGAGACAGGGTCTCACTGAGTTGCTTAGGGCCTTGCTAAGTTGCTGAGGCTGGCTTTGAACTCGCGATCCTCCTGACTCAGCCTCCCAAGTCGCTTGGATTACAGGTGTGCGCCACCACGCCCAGCTTCTCCCATTCTTTTTTATTGAATTAAATGTATTTATTCATTTTTTTCTTGTGCTACTAGGGTTAGAACCCAGGGGTGCTCTACCACTGAGTCACATCCTCAGCCTTTTTTTTTTTTTTCTTACTTTGAGACAGGGTCTCACTAAGTTCCCCAGACTGGCCTTGAACTTGGGCTTCCTGCATTAGCCTCCTGAGTTATTGGGATTACAGGTGTATGCCATCCTGCAGGCTTCCTATTATTCTTTATAAACAGTTTTATTTTACCATAAATAACTATTTCTAACAAAGATGAATAAAATTATCACAACAGTTTTCCCTGTTCTTCATTAAATGACATGATTATTCTGTTTGCTAAGCCTGAGTCCATCTAAATATTTCTTTCCACCTTCACATATTTAATCTGTCATCCAATCCTTTGACTGCCTCTAAAATATATGACAGATATGTTTACTTCTTTCTCTCTTCATGCTTATTATCCTTTTCTAAGCCACCATTCTCCTTTGGGCTTCTATATAGATTTTTTTATGATATTTTGCTTTTTCATGCCCTGTGTAATTAATTTTTTATATGCAACCAGAATAACTTTTTAAATAGTGTACATATGATTGTGCCATGCCACTGAATTTAGAATTATGGTTTTGGATTTATTGATTCTCAACCGTAGTTTCATATTAGAATTACCTGGAAATTCCCCGCCCCTACAGAAAAAAATTACCTAAGCTAGGTAATCTTCAGAGAATATAAATAAACTGTTTAGGATCTGTAGGGTGTTTTTTTTCTTTTTCCTTTTCTTTTGTTTTGATAGGATCTTTTTAAAATCCCCTTAAGAGCTTTGATGTACAGGCAAGATTGAGAACAACTGCCCTTAGAGGAATGATCTCTCCCCTATCTACTTCTTAGACCAACTTCTTATCTGTCACCTTCCCACACTTGTTCAGCTTCACAGGTTTCTTCTCTCTCCAAGTTATGCTGTCTGCCTTTCCCTCCTGTCCACCCTTCCTCCCTCCCTTTTTTTTGCGTTGCTGGATATTGAATCCATAAAGTGCATGCTAGGCTAGGCAAGCACTTTACCACTGAACTACACCCTCCGGTCCTATTTACTCTGTTTTTTGTTTGTTTGTTTGTTTTGTACTGGGAATTGAATCCAGGGGCATTAACCATTGAGCCACATCCCAACCCTTTTTGTTTTTATTTTATTTTATTTTATTTTATTGTATTGTATTTTATTTTGGTAGCAGGGATCTATTTTTTGGTAGCAGGGATTGAACCCAGGGGTGCGTAACCATTGAATCACATCCCCTGCCCTATTTATTTATTTATTTATTTATTTATTTACTTACTTATTTATTTATTTTTTGAGACAGGGTCTCATTAAGTTGCTTAGGGCCTTGATAAGTCACTGAGGCTGACTTTAAACTTGTAATTCTCCTGCCTCAGCCTCCTGAGCCACTAGGATTATAGGCCTGTGCCAGAGTGCCTGGCTTATATTTGTTTTGAAACAAGATCTCCCTGAATTTCCCAAGCTGGCCTCAAACTTAAAATCCTCCTTCTTCAGCTTCCTGCATTTAGTTTTTACTTAATGTCCTTTTTTGTTTCAGGATCCCATCCAAGTTACCACATTATATTCAGTTGTCATGTCTTAAGCTCCTCTTGTGTATGACAGTTTTTCAGACTCTGATTTTGATGACCTTGACAGTTTTCGGGAGCACTAGTCAGGTATTTTTTTAAACATCCTCCAATTGAAACTTGTCCAATGTTTTTCTCATGATTTGGCTAAAATTATGTATTTTGGGGAGGAGGACTATAGAGGTAAAACACTTTTTATTACATCATATTTAGAGTGCATGATATTCAATGAAATTTATCACTGTTGATGTTGCCTAAGTGAGGTAGTGCTTATCAGATTTCTCCACTATAAAGTTAATCTTCCCCCACCCCCTTTTCCACGCTGCATTTTTTTGGGGGAAAAGTCACTATGGGTAGTCCATGCTGAAAGACTAGGAAGTTATGCTTTAGTTTGAAGGTAAAGTCTCTACCTAAATTATTTGAAATTCTTCTGTACAGGATATTTGTCTCTTCTCCCCCATTTATTTATTCAATCATGTGTTTATACCATACATGTTTATTTTGGACTTAGACTTATAATCCATTACTACTTTATTTTATTGCTCTAATTTTCCAGCTTTGGACACGTAGATCTTTTTCAGTTAACTCCTGTATCCCTTTGACATAGCCATTATAGTTTTTTTGTTTTGTTTTTGAGTAATTTCTTAATTCCCAGCACTATAATTTTCTCCACCTTCATCTTATATATTTGCTGCAGTCCTTTATGTAGCCATTTCTGCAAGGAACGCTGTTTCCTTTTATTGGAGAATGGTATTAGAAAATAAGATCTGGGCCTTGTTGTGTACATAGGCCCTCTAAGCTGACAGCAAAGAAGCTAAACTGAATTTTTCTGTATGTAACCATGTGCATCCATATTAAGCTAAAGATGAGCCAGATATGGTGGTACACATGTAATCCCAGCAGTTCAGGAGGCTGAGGCAGAAAGATTTCAAGTTCAAGGCCAGCCTCAGCAACTTAGTGAATCCTTATATTGAAATAAAAATAAAAAGGGGGGGCTGGGGATATAGCTCAGTTGGTAGAGTGATTGCCTCGCAAGCACAAGGCCCTGGGTTCAATCCCTAGCACTGCAAAAAAAATTAAAAAATAAAAATAAAAAGGGTTGGGAATATAGATGAGTGGTAAAGTGCCACTGGTTCAATCCCCACTACCAGAAAAGAAAAAAGAATAGCTCAACATGAGTTGGTACAGATGTTTCCATTACCACATGGATCATTCCAGCTTTCTCTCTTTGGTTATGTTTAAGCTCACACTTCAACAGTGGTAAACCTGGCTCCCACCATCTACCATATATTTACTTAATTGTTCAGTTCCAATGTACAAATACAGATTCACTGGCTTCAGATTAATACAGATTCCCATGGCACACTCTTATCAACCAGAGGACAGTGCTTATTTGTGGTTCCTTTGCCTTTAGTCTTCAATTTCCAAAGTTACTTAGGTCAGCACCTTTCCTCCACCCCCTTTGGTGAAGTTGTTTCATTCATTTGTAATACCATTAGATTATTTCATCACAGTTTGTGTTCCATCCAGAGATCCCCTGGCATCCTATGTGATTTTTTTAAATTTGCTTACATTAAGATTCACTGTGCTGTGAAGTTAATGTGAGTTTCAATAAATGCAAAGTGTCTATTTGTCTTAGAATTTTTACATTTCTTTCCTTTTGCCTGGAATAATCTTCCCACATATTGCCCCATGGTTAACCCCTTATCTTTCATTCACTTCTGTGCTCCATGGGGAGGCCTTCCTTGAGCACCCAATCTAAAGGATTCTAAGAACAAAATGAACAATTATATTCTTTAATTCTCTCATTCTCTCTCTCTCTCTCTCTCTCTCTCTCTCTCTCTCTCTCTCTCTCT
>JAJEJO010000897.1:590915-612240 GCA_020662805.1 Glaucomys volans
TCTCTCTCTCTCTCTCTCTCTCTCTCTCTCTCTCTCTCTCTCTCTCTCTCTTGTTTTGGTCAGTCTCCTACTAAGATACAAATTTAGTGAATCTATTTCCTGGAATTTTAAAATACTGGGTCAGTAACTATATGTTGTTGTATGAATGTATGTCTTAGGTGTGTCTAGTCTAATTCCTAGTTCATGGTTTCACAATTAGTATTATCTGAAAGCAGGCTAGTTCAGTTGGGCTTCCCACTTGTCTGCCTCACTTGCAAAATGGTTTTGCTTGCAGATGAGGTTATTTCAGTATGTTGAAGATGTGCAGTTACTTTTATTTTCTCCTACTTGTTGACAACCCTTTTTAAAATTTTTGTTTTAAGTCTCTTATCAGAGACTTAAAACTTATCAGAGACTTAAAGTCTCTGTTCCAGGGTTGGGGTGTATCTCAGGGGTAGAGTATTTGCTGAGCTCAAGACCCTGAGTTCAATCCATGGTACCTCAAAAACAAACAAATAGCTCTGCTCATACTTAGAATTGCACATTAATAACCATTGACTTCCCATTCTGGCAGTAATTAGAATCAGTTGAGGAATTTTTTTTTTAAAGTTCAGCTGAGGAACTTAAAACAACAACACTATTTCCTGACTAGGAAGATTCTACTTTTTTTTTTTTTTTAACCTTTATTTTTATGTGGTGCTGAGGATTGAACCCAGGGTCTCATGAATGCTAGGTGAGTGCTCTACCACTGAGCCACAACCCCAACCCCAAGATTCTACAATTTTTAACAACCAGCCTGGAATCTAATGAGAACATTTGGTGTTTCAAAATCCCACTGGGACTGGGAGGCTATTTCAGTGGTAGAGACCTTGCCTACATTCACGAGGCCCTAGAATTGATCCCCAGCATTTCAAAAAAGAAAAGAAAAGAAAAGAAAAAAAGACACCAAACTCATAAATTTCTAGAGGAATTCAGTTTATCCCTATTATTGAAATATACACAAAAAAACTTTTTAATTTGCACTAACTTTTTCTGTAACTATAAGCCCTTACTGTGTGCTCCGGAATAATGTAAGTGAATCATAGACACTGCTTTCAAGGAACCTATACCCTCTGAGAATGCATGGATGTAAATAACTATAATAGAGGATAGAAAACAATTTTGGTATTTAAGGTAGGGAGTGGTCCTTCACACTCTTGTGAGAAGGTAAGATTAGAGTTTCATTCCTTTTTGTTGTTGTGCTACGGATTGAACCCAGGAGTGCAGTGCCTCTGAATTATATCCCTAACCCTTTTTATTTATTTTTATTTTTATTTTTATTTTTATTTTTATTTTTTGCAGTGCTGGTATTGAATCCAGGGCCTTGTGCTTGCCTTGCAAGCACAGTACCAACAGAGCTATATCCCCAACCCTTTATTTTATTTTTGAGACAAGGTCTCACTGAGTTGCCCAGGCTGACTTCAAATTTGTGGTTTTCCTGCCTCAGCCTCCTGAGTTAGAGGGATTACAGACATGAGCCGCTGCACCCAACTATGGTCTAATTCTTAAAGGGAATACACAGTGAAAGGGAGGAACTCCTAGACATGCCAGTCCTTTATGAACTGTAATGTAGGAAATTGGAAAGTAAGGAGGCCCTGTCACAAGCCAGAAAGAAGGTCATTGCCAAAGTGTAAAGAGGCCTAGAATGGTCAGGAAATAAAATCCAGACTGTCAGAGCTATGGAAGTCATTCATTCTTAACAGAGTTGTAGAGTTATTAATAGCTTTTTAATTTTAGTATTGAAGTTTTTATATTAATTCAAACATGAAACTTCATTAGAAAGTTTATGTATCACTTGTGAATTTTTAAAAAATAAACAATTATAGCCAGGCATGGTGGTGCATGTCTGTAATCCCAGTGACTCAGTAGGGTAAGGCAAGAGGATCAATGCTAACCTAGGCAACTTAGCAAAACCCTGTCTCAAAAAATTAAAAGGGAGCTGGAGATATAGCTCAGTTGGTAGAGTACTTGCCTCACAAGCACATGGCCCTGGGTTCAATCCCCAGCACCACAAAAAAATAAAAAGGGCTGGGGAATGTGGTTCAGTGGCAGAGCATCCCTGGGTGCAATACCCAGTACCTAATTAATTAATAAATAAATAAAGTCCTGAAAAATCCAAGCTTTGGTTTTTTTGTTTGCTTTTTGTTTTTCAAGCTCTAAAGGATATAAAGTCCAAATTAAACCCCTCATGTTACCTAAAAGAAACTAAATTCAAGAATGTTTTAAAACATGTCTGTCCATGAATATGGAGTACACCATCAAGCAAGAACTTGAGTCTTCTGACTAGTCAGTCTGTGCCAACACATTCTTGTTAGGTTGAGATCATTCTTTGTCCTGAAGGTTATCAGTTATCAAGAGGAGTTTCCTGAGGATATAGACTTTTTACCTAATTTTTCTAGCCCTTAGACATAGCATACTTACTGTACAGAATAGGCACACTGTAGGCATTTGTTGAATGAAAGGATGAATACATGGAGAGATAGGACTTTTGTGGTGGTCCTTTTTTAAAAAATATTTTTTTTAGTTGTCAATGGACCTTTATTTTATTTATTTATATGTGGTGCTGAATATTGAACCCAGTGCCTCATGCATGCAAGGCAAGCACTCTACTACTGAGCCACAACTCCAGCCCTTTTGTAGTAGTTCTTGAAGGAAGGTAGCTCTTTGAGCATGATATGTGCAATGAACTATTAGATTTAGTGGGTATTGGGCATCAGAAGGGAAGAAACTTTTTGGGGGGTGGGGCCTTGTGCATGCTAGGCAAGCACCCTACCAACTGAGCTGCATCACCAGTCCCCTGAAGAGAAATATTGAGGAAAATAAACTAGAAAGCCAGGTTGGGTTCACTTTATAGAAACACTTAAATGTTGGGCTGAAGATTTTGGAATTATTACTTTCATTTAAATAATATAATTTGAAATTACTTCAACATACTATTCAAAGGTGTTAAATAGAGGAGTAATGCATACAAACATGCTAAATACAGGAAAAAGAGTAATTATTGACAGTTGATTTGAGCTTTTATGAAAGGTTAATTAAAGATTCTGGCTGTGGGAATGGAAATGTTATAGACATGAAATGGAAAATGAACTGTCAAAACTTGTTTTCTAATGAAGTGTGGTGTTGCAAGATGAGGTTGTGGCTTACAAAAGTCATTTTTTTTTCTTTTTTTGTAGTAGTGGTGATTGTATTGAACCCAGGGCCTCTTGTATGCTTGTCTAGTGCTCTACCACTGAACTCAATCCCCAACCCCTTTTATTTTATTTTGAGACAAGATTTTCCTTAATTGCCCAGGCTAGTATCAAACTTATCTTCCTACCTCAGCTTCTCCAGCACTGGGATTGTAGTTGTGTACCACCACCCCCAGCCAGATGTCCTCTGTCTGGATGTTTTGGTGGTGTCACTAACAGATACGGTAATTTTAAATGTTGAATTTGAGTGAGGAGGTGGTGCCTCATCGTGGATATGGTGAATGGGCTACTGGAAATGTGTTGTTAAGAATCAGAACTGTGGGACTGGGGATATAGCTCAGTTGGTAGAGTGCTTGCCTCGTAAGCACAAGACCCAGCACCACAATCCCCAGCACCACAAAAAAAAAAAAAAGAAAAAAAGAAAGAATCAGAACAGTGGACCCGGAGATTAAACTAGGAGATGTTTAGCATCTTCAAGGATGCTTGAAGGTAGTGGATTGATTGCCAAGGAGAGAGACAAAAATCAAGGATACATTCGTAGGATATTACATTTAGAGGGATAAGAAGAAGAGGAACCAGAGAAGGAGTTTTGGTCATTGTCTAGTTGAAACCTTAGAACAGTCTGAGGAGAGCAAATGGGAAAACATCTGAATTACAAATTCTTTTTCATAAAAAAAGTTTTATACAGTTCATATTGCAAGCTAACTTGCTTACTAATAGATAAAGTGTGATATAAGTTAAGGAAGGATTTGGCAGTTTGCAGGAAAGCTGTTTACCATTAGAAAATATTTTGTTAGACCCAGAGATTGAAGAAATATTTAAAATTTTAACTTGAATTTGAGTGAGAAAAATTGATTTCAACTAGTTCTTTTTAATTAAAAGCCTTGAAGTATTAGAAATTCTATGAGTCTAGAATAGTTAACTGACTAGTTGTTTTTGTTTTTGTTTTTGTTTTTACTGGGAATTAAACCTAGATGCACTTAACCACTGAGCAACAACCCTTTTTATATTTTATTTAAAGATAGGATCTCACTGAGTTAGGGCCTTGCTAAGTTGCTACAGCTGTCTTTTTTTTTTTTTTCCTGGTTTGCAAAGGCTGGCTTTGAACTTATAATCCTCCTGTCCTAGCCTTCTGAGCTACTGGGTTTAAAGGACCTTTATTTTATTTATTATTCTGGCTTACAAAAGTCATTTTTTTATTATTTTTATTAATAATAAAACACCCAGCTTAGATAAATTTTTAATCAAAATTTTACCATACTTTAAACATCTTCCTTAAACACTTAGTGCATGTTCCTAGCATTATTCATTAAGGATTCCTTTGGGGTAAAAATGCCCAAAACAAAAAAATAAATACTATTGGTTTTTCCTTAAGTAACTTTTGTCTTTTTCTTTTCAGGATCTGACTGGCATAGAATCTATGGATCAATGTCGCCATACCTTGGAACAGCATAACTGGAACATAGAGGTATAATAGGATTTATTCTAAGCTTATTCCTTTTTTTCCCTGGTCTGACAAAGAATCAACAATACATGTTTTTCCATAGCAGGAATCTTTTCCCACAATTAAAGTTGTGGAAAATGGAGAAAGCATGGCAAAAATGTATGGAATCATAAATGGTAATGAAATCCTACACTTTTATCCCCTTCTTAATTTTTCTTAATGACTGTTTGAGAAAACTATTAGATTTTTATATTTGGTGTTTAACCAGATGTGAACCTTCTTATTACATATTTTATAACTTATTCTTTTAAGGTTTTCTAGGTGGTCATGTCATCTGCAGCTCTGTGATTTTCTTTTTTATTACTTGCATCTTTTGTTTCTTGCTCTTGATTATGAAATTGGCTAGAAGTTTAGAATATTGTCTAAATCATTAATGGTAGTAAGAAATATCTGTTCTCACCATGATGTTTTATTATCAGTTGTAATATTAGTTGTTGCTTTAAGATGGATTCACTAGAATATAAACTCCATGAGAGCAGAGGATTTTTGTTTGCTTGTTTGTTTCTTCCAGTTTTATTAACTGCTTTGTTCCCAGCATATAACACTGAGCTTGATACATCATGGGCTCTCAATAAATATCTGTTGAATAAATTCCATTCTTTGAATATTAATGTTAGAGGGCACAGTAACTCCTGCCTGTAAATCCCAGCAACTTGGGAGGTTGAAACAGGAAGATCTCAAGTTCAAGGCCAGCTCTGGCAACTTAGTGAGACCCTGTGTTAAAATAAAAATTTTTAAAAGAGCTGGGGATGCAAATCCATGTTAGAACACCCCTGCACTGAAAAGGAAAACAAAGAAAAACCCATGTACATACATGTTACACACCCACATAGACAAAGAATTTCAAAAAGCATAAAGAAGAAATTGATTACCTATAAACCATTTTAGGGATAGATATTGTTATATTTTAGTGTATTTTCTTTCTGAGTCTGTTTATTGAAATGACTATTTAGATTTTTACATAATTTTCTTAGATAGGATTGTGCTATATTTGCAGTCTTTTTTCACTTTAATCTATTTTAGTAGCATGTAAAAATAATATATAAAATACATCAGAAATAATTTAGTTTTTAAAAAGTTCAAAGAAAGCCTAGATAAAGCACAAAAGAAATTCCATTAACATCACTTTCCTACCACTGCTTTTCAGTCCTGATTCCCTTATACTGCCATATTAACAATCCCCCCAACCCCCCACCCTTTGTACTAGAGAGTGAACCCAGGGGCACTTTACCATTGAGCCACATCCCTAGCCCTTTATATTTTTTATTTTGGAACAGAATTTCACATAAGTTTCCCAAGATGACCTTGAACTCAAGATCCTCCTGCCTCAGCCTCCCAGATTACTGGTGCCCCCACACCCAGCTAACAACTTCTTTTGATTCTTTCCAGATGTTATTAATGTCCGTCTAAAAATGTTTTTGTTATGTATTTCCTATATAGATCAGAGGTTTTCCCCAAGTGAACTGGGGTTTAGTTTATAGGTATTAATGAAGTTTATTAATTCATTTTTTTACAAAACTCATTATATATTGGACTGGGAGTACATAATTTTACCTAACATGCATGAGGCCCTGATTTCAATTCCTAGTACCACCACCACCACCACCACCACCACCACAACAAAAACTTTAGAACACTAAGTTATTAAAAACACTTTTTTAAAAGATAACTATTTTGAGCTGAGTGGTATGGAGCACACCAGTAATCCCAGCAATTTGAGAGGTCGAGTGGTCAGGAAGGTTGCAAGTTGGAGGCCAACTTCAGCAATTTAGCAAGACCCTGTCTCAAAATAATAAATAAGGCTGAGGATGTAGTTCAGTGGTAAAATTCCCTTAGGTTCCATCTCATATTCACAGACTTGTACAGTTACCATCACAATCAATTTTAATACATTTTCACAAAAGTATTATAGATCATTTAGATTACCCCAAAAGGAAATCCCATACCCTTCAGCTGTTGCTCTCCTATTCCCTTTCCTGTCTTCCCTTAACTAGTCTACTTTCTGTGTATAGATTTCTCTTTTCTAAACTTTCATATGAATAGAATCATAGAGCATGTGGTCTTTTGTAACTGATTTATTTCACTTCAATGTTTTCAGAGATCATCTTGTTGTAGCTTGTATCAGTACTTTATTCCTTTTTATGGTCAAAAAATATTCCTGTTGATCTAGGGGTATAGAGTGCTTCTCTAGCATTCACAAGACCCTGGGTTCAATCCCCAGTACCACTGAAAACCTCTAAAATTCCTTTGTACAGATATATCACCTCTTAACCCAATCACTACTACAATAAATACCATAACCAGGATGGCTTAGAAACAAAAAAATTTATGTCTTACAGTTCTTACTGGAGGCTGGAAAAATGAAGGCACTACCTGACTCAGTGTCTAGTGAGCATCCATTTTCGGATTTACACATGGCACTTTCACACTGTATTTTCACATGATGGAAGGGACCAGCAGCTGTCTAGGGCCTCTTTTAAAAAGGCATTAATCCTAATCATGAGGGCTCTATCCTTACAATATAATCACAAAAATCACACTGGTTATTAGGTTTTGGTATAGGAAATTGGGGAGGAGGGTTACAAAAATGTAGACCATAGCACCACAATATTTTCATCCATCATTCAATTGATATTTGGGTTTTTTCCACTTTTGACTACTAATAATGTTGCAATAAAGTATGCAAGGTTTTGTGTCAAGGTTTATTTTTATTTTTCTTGGGTATATAATGTATGAAGGTCCCAATTTATCCAGACCTTTCCCAGTACTTCTTAGTGTGTCTTTGGTTATAGCCATTCTAGGGGGTATGAGATAGTATTTCATTGTGTTTTTGTTTTTGTTTTTAAGTTGTCAATGGGCCTTTATTTATTTATTTGTTTATATGCAGAGCTAAAAATTGAACCCAGTGCCTCACACATGCTAGGCAAGTGTTCTACCACTAAGCTACAACCCCAACCCTTATTGTGTTTTGTTTGTTTAAATTATTTTATGTGTATTTTTAATTGTTGATGGACCTTTATTATCATTTTTTTATATGTGGTGCTCAGAATTGAACCCAGTGCCTCACACATGCTAGGCAAGTGCTCTACCACTGATTCACAACCCCAACCCTTATTGTGGTTTTGATTTGCATTTTTCTAATGACTAAAATGATGTTGAGTATTTTTTGTGTTCTTTTTGGCCATTTATAAATCTGCAAAAATGTCTTTGCTTATTTTTAAACTAAATTGTTTGTGTTTGGTGTTGAGTTGTTTCTTTATATTCTGGATACTTGATCCTAATCAGACATATGATTAGTAAATATTTTCTCCCATTTTTAGGTTTGTTTTTTATTTTCTGGATAGTGTCTTTAGATGCACAGAAGTTTTTCATTTTGCTAAAGAGCTATTTTTTCTACTTTTTTATTTTGTTGCTTATGCTTTTGGTGTCAAATCTTAAGATAACATGGCCTAATCCATGTACATGAAAATTTACATCATTGTTTTCTTTAAAGAGTTTTAAAATTTCAACCAGGCATGGTGGCACACACCTGTAATTCCAGCTACTCAGGAGATTAATGCAGGAGAATCACAAATTCAAGGCCAGTCTGGGCAACTTAGTGAAACCCTATCTCAAAACAAAAAATAGAAAGGACTGGAAGTGCAGCTTGGTGATAACCCTAGGTTTGAGCCCTCATACCACAAAAAAGTAAAAAAAATTGGGAAAGAAAGTTTAAAAATTTTAATTCTTTGCCAGGCGTGGTGGCTCATGCCTGTAATCCAAGCGACTTGGGAGGCTGAGTCAAGAGGATTGCGAGTTCAAAGCCAGCCTCAGCAACTTAGCGAGGCTCTAAGCAACTCAGTGAGACCCTGTCTCTAAATAAAAAATTACAAAATAGGGCTGGGGATGTGGCTCAGTGGCGGAGTGTCCCTGAGTTCAATCCCTGGTTAAAAAAAAAAAAAAATTTTTTTTTTTTAATTCTTATGTTTTGGTCTTGATGTAATTTGAGTTAATTTTTGTGTGAATTATAGGTTTAGGGGTTCAACTTCTTTCTTTTGCATGTGGCTAACTAGTTAAACCAGCCCATCTGCTTAAAGAATATTCTTTTCCCAATTGAATTGTAACTAGGAAATTGTCTGAATTAGCCAAACCACACAGTTTAAAACAAGCTACCAAGTTTAGAGGATACTTGGCCCTCCAAGGCCCTACTCCCATTTCTTACACCAACTGCAAGTTCAGAGGGTTTCAAAAATCATCCTGGGGTTTGATAGTTCAATAGAACTCCCTGAAAGTTGTTACACTCATGATTACAGTTTATTAAAGGGAATGGATACAAATTAAAATCAACTAAAGGAGGAGACACAAAGGGCAGAGTCTCAAAGGATTCCAAATGTAAAACTTGCATACTCCTCTCTGATGGAATCAGATGCATTACCATCCTGGTATAGATTTTTTACAGTGTATCTGAAGTTTGACCAACTGGAGAGGATCTCCTGAGCTGTAATGTTGAGTTTTTGGGGGCTTCATGACATAGGCATAATTGATTTAATTGGCTACCCATGTGGTTGAACTCAGTCTCCAAGCTGATTAATACCAAGTTAGCAAAGGCCCAATCCTAAGTTTGTCTTTCTGGCATGGCCAGCTTTCACCCCAAGACTATTGGGTGAGGCAGCTCTAACTACAACCCACTAACAAAAAGTATTTCTATCAGATATGGCATAGATTACCTCCCAGAATACCAGACATTTCACTGAATATGGCCAAACTTTTTGCTATTCTGGGATAGCCACTTTTCAGACACAAAATTGTGATGAGAATGAGTTTTTAAAATTATCTGCCTGAAGTTCTATTAAAATCTTTATGTGTCAGCATTTCGTTAATTTTTCAGATGAACTCTGAGCATTTTTGTACCTTTTCATTTTGCACATAAGGAACCTGAGGCTCATAAGTTAAGTGTCTTCTCTGAATGATGAAGCTATCATGCAGACCTCTTTCTCTATGCCAAAGTCCTCCAGTCAGACACTACTCATCAGGACTGCTCCATTGTACAACTCCAGAGGCCCTATACACATTGTGTTAGCTGTTGATGGCTTTTCTTGGGATTGTACAGTGAAACACCTTGTATCCCAGCTCCCTTGAATAATAGATACCATCCAAATAAAAGCATTATGCTTGTTGCATAAATATAGCTTCCAGACAAGTTCCCTGGTTTTTTCCACCAGGTTTGAAGATGTACTCATCAGGTCACTTTTGTGTAATTATCACCCTGTTTGGAAACACCAAGTGGTTGCCTCATCTCTTCTGGGTTGATTTGAGCATTATTGAAACTCTTGCTGTTCTGTTTTCCTCCTCAGGCTGCTGTACAGGACAGGCTGAATGAGCAAGAGGGTGTACCAAGTGTTTTCAACCCACCTCCATCGAGACCCCTACAGGTTAATACTGCTGACCACAGGATCTACAGCTATGTTGTCTCAAGACCACAACCAAGGGCAAGTTACTTTGTAGCTGGAATTTCCCCTTTTTTTAATTTTATAAATTTATTCCCTTGATTCTCTTGATCTGTGTTTGGTAGGAGTAAACGAAATATTCAGAATGTGAACATGTTAGCTGGACCTGGGACCTTGGTAGATTTAGTGGGTATATCATTTTCCTTTGATTTCTTAATAAATTAATTAATATAGAAACTATCAATTTTTTGTTCTTTCCCAGTTATTTGTTGTATTCTTTGTATCTTGTTTTGAATATCTGAATATGTTCATTTACACGTGTAAAAATGTTTACTAGATTTAATAGATCACCCACTTTTAAATTAGAATCTTTGAGTTCTTTGTTGCTTCAGTTTACTTAATTTTAGCTATTTTTCTGAGGATGTGTTTGGAATCCTTTGGAGTCCTCTACCATGTTTTCCAAGCTAGTCTTGAAGGGTTAGTAGCAAAGAGGTGATTCACTTAAATTTGACAGGCATTTAAGGGCTCCAATAATCTGGTATTTTTCTGTTGGGTATCTAGAGGTGAATAAAGAGCTCATCTTCCCATTTCAAATTTCGTTTCTCAACAGTCTAGTTAGGGAAGTCATATGTATATATTGATAATGAACTCCAAAGAACTTCTTGGAGTTTCTCTTTCTAATCCTTGAGATTACACTCACCTCTTATACTTGCATTCAGAATCCTAAGATTTTTTTTTTTTTTGGAACCGGGGACTGAACTCAGGGGCTCTCAGCCACTGAACCACATTCTCAGCCCTATTTTGTAATTTATTTAGAGGCAGGGTCTCACTGAGTTGCTTAGGGCCTCATTAAGTTGCTGAGGCTGGCTTTGAACTTACGATCCTCCTGCCTCAGCCTCCTGAGTCTCTGGGATTACAAGCATGCGCCATTACACCCGGCCTCAGAATCCTAAGAAAGCACGCCCTTTAACCTTGGAGCCGTACGTAGAGTTTACTCTGTCATCATACTTTTTGTGGAGTACTTGATGTTTCTTAATTTGTTTTTTTGTTTGTTTTGTTTTTTGAACTGGGGATTGAACTCAAGGGTATTTACCACTAAACTACATCCCCAGTCCTTTTTATTTTTTATTGAAGTTGCCCAGGCTGGCCTTCAACTTGGAATCTCCTGCCTCAGCCTCTTCAGTAGCTGGAATTACAGGTGTGCGCGGAGTACTTGATGTTTTAAAATTGAAGTTTCAGCAGGAAGATCACAAGTTAAAGGCCAGTCTGGGCAACATAGCAAAACCTATCTAAACTAGATAGTTTAGACTGTATCTAAATAGATACAGTCAGTTTGTTTAAATACAGTAGTCCACCCTTATCCTTGAGGATACGTTTCAAGACCCCTAGTAGTAGATGGCCTGATATTGCCAACGGTGCCAAACCTTTAATGTCTTTTGGATCTTGTGTGTGGGGTGGGGTGAGGAGTACTGGGGATTGAACCCAGGGGTACTCTACCACTGAGCTGCACACAATTCCTTTTTATTTTTATTTTGAGACAGGGTCTCACTAATGTGCTGAAACTGGCCTCAAACTTGGTGATCCTCCTGTCTTAGCCTCCCGAGTTGTTGGGATTATAGGCATGTACCACTGCACCCAGTTGTCTTTTCTATCTTAACTAAGCATTTATCACTTACTATGGATGTAACTTTCTCTTTTTTCTTCCTCTTTTTTATTTTTTATTTTTTTTGTGTATGGTACTGGGGATTAAACTTGGGGCCTCCCACATGCTAGGCAACTGCTGTACCCCTTGTAGCAGTAAATTTTGCAGTTTGTGGTACAACAGCAAAACTAGCATGGATTTCTTTTTCCTTCTTCACAATTTCATGAATATTGATTTGTTCTTACCATATATCTTAGCAACCTCAGCACAGAATATTTTTCTTTTTCCTACTTTTCACTTAAAGGAAGCACCTTATGGGCTGGGGATATAGCTCAGTGGGTAGAGTGCCTGCCTTGCAAGCACAAGGCCCTGGGTTCAATCCCCAGCACCGCAAAAAAAAAAAAAAAAAAAAAAAGGAAGCACCTTATGATTCTCTTTGACATCCAGATTGCCAGTATCGCTACTCATATACTTTAGGGCCATTATCAAGTAAAGTCAGGGCTACTTTAACATAAGCACTTCAATACCTTGACAGTTAATCTGATGACTGAGATGGCCTCTCAATGACTAATGGGCAGGTATCATATACAGTACACTGAACAAAAGGGTGATTCACATTCTGGGTGGGATAGAGCAGTATGATGTGAGGGTTCCTCACAATAAGAACGGCATGTACTTTAAAACTTTTATGAATCATTTATGTCTGGATTTTCCATTTAATCTTTTCAGAGCGCGGTTGACTATGGGTAACTGCAAGTGCAGAAAGTAAAACTGTAGATAAAGAGCAGGGTGATCTACCATAGTTGTTTTAAGATTTTCTAAAGTAGAAGAATGTAGATTCCTAGAAAATTATATAACTCAAGGAGTAGTTCTATGTGTGCCCAGTGTTTCTAATCTTGCTTTAGGCTTGACTAGATGTTTGGAACCCTAATGTCAGCTGTGGGACCCTAGAGCTCCCTGGCTATTGACATAGAATATATCTCAGGCTAACACAATGTGATGTCTGAGCAGTGCTTTTTAAATACAGAGCCTTGTATGTTTGCTAGTTAATTATAACAACAATAATAATCATATTAATAATTAGTATTATTACTAAGCAGCCTTGTGGTAATATACTTATTGTTTACATACAAACGTCTAGGTAGAAATAATGGTTACCTTTCCTGCCATTCCTCATACTACATTTTGATGTATATATCTAAAAAGAAAATGAGTATTTATTATTTGGAGAGGCGAACTTACAGTTGAATTTAACAGCTAATGGAAGTAGCTTCTGGAAAAGTGTTAAAGGACAAAATCGTGTGAAAAAAAAGAAAAACAGTAGTAGATGGAATGAGATCAAAGGCAGTAACATTTAAGAAGGACAAGGCTGGGCTGGGGATATAGCTCAGTTGGTAGAGTGCTTGCCTCACAAGCACAAGGCCCTGGGTTCAATCCCAAGCACCACTAAATAAATAAATAAATAGAATAAAAGAAGGACAAGGTTAAAAAAAAAAGCAAGGTAACTCAGCATGTGGCATACACCTGTAATACCAAGTACTTGGAAGGCTGAGGCAGCTTAATGGGACCCTGACTCAAAGAGAAGATTTAAAAAGGGTAGGGGATGTAGCTCAGTAAGATAGTGCTTGCTGAGCATGCACAAGGCCTTGGCTTTAATCCCTAGTACCACACATACACACAAGGAGTAAGTGACTAGGAAAAGGGAAGAGGATACTTCACAGCGGGAGAAAACACATTAAAGGATAAAAAAGTGCAAAGATTTGAACTCACCGTTTTGTAAGGTATTAGAGGTTGAGAGAATAGTCTCTAACTTTGTTTTTGGAATTTCAGGGGCTGCTTGGATGGGGTTATTACTTGATAATGCTTCCATTCCGGTTTACCTATTATACGATACTTGATATATTTAGGTAGGTACCTCTGTATTTATGTATTAACAACAACAGTGTAGACCTTGGAACTGAAGCTTGGATAAGCATAAGTTTTATGCTCTTAATAATTTTGACTTGCCAGTTTGTTATCGGATTGAATATTCTTTCTGAACTTTTACTATAGTATAAAATATTTTAAATTGTTCAAGCATAGTAGCAGATGTTATATAATGGAATTGTTTTAATTTGTCTTACATGTTTGCAAGAATCAATCTGCCTACATTTTATTGATCACCCCCTTCTCCCTCCACCATGTTTGTCACTTCTACATTCCCTAGTTAATCTCCACATCCTTTCCTTTCTAACCACCATTATCTCCTAATTTCACACTCCTTGTAACTTTTACCCTAAACTACTTCTCCATCTGACTACTCATAATCCCAACAAATTCTCTTGTTCTGAGGTTACCTACTTTGCCCTAGATTCCTCCTACAGAAATGGTGTTTTTCTAAACACTCTGTCATGTACATTTCCCTCTCCTCTGACAATCTCTAGGATGCTGACACTGGATCCCTTTTGCATAAACACCCACTTGCTCATACCTTCACCTTCTAGCTTCCTTCATGTAACAATCAAAAAGTTCATCATTGGAGCCTGCAGAGGGTCCAAGGTTAGGAAATGCTGACTGGAGCCTGACTTTCTGGTAGATCAGGTTTGGTGTATCTGTCTAGAGCCACACCTAGGCTTCATGGGAAACCTAACATGATTTGGGTATTCAGCCATTGGGTGGAGCTAGAAATGTGACCTGCGCCTTGCATACAATAGAACCTTTACCTCCCTCCAGATGTAGAGTAGGCTTTGCTCTGCTCTAAGAAGCAGAAATGAAAGTGAGAGGCTATAAGTTAGGACCTAGCAGCTACAGAAATTCAAGGATCAGATAATACTTTGGCCTCTTGTGTTTTATGAGACTGCCTGCTAAATGGCTTCCTTGCTTTAGCAAAGTTCTTAATTGCCACTAATTACCTGCTTAGTACTCTTTCCATCCCTGTAAGATTGGGCACATTTAAAACCTTTAAGATCATAGTAAAGACTAAGTTGATCTCTGTCCTAAATTATGTTGGCTGTAGGAATGTGTTGTAATGAGAAATAAAAAGTTAAAATCTTTATCCAATTCTCAATTTTTGAATGCTTAAAAAGATAACCCTAAAATAATTTCAGAGAAAGTAGACAAAATATCAATTTTCTGAAGGATTTCTGATGATTCTATCACATATACAACTTCTTACTTTTTGTGTTTTTGATTTTCTATGGAATGTTTGTGTCAATGAATTTTGTTTGATTACTCAGAAGAAAATCTAATGTAATTATATACACATGGGGGATTCATTGAGGGGTGAAGGAATTAGCTTAGAATTTGATAAAGAAGATGTCATAGTTTAGTCCCCTTTTCTGTGCTGAAGGTTCAAGTAAATGACTATTGTTTGCTTTCTTTGGGAAAATATGCATGGCATGTGTTACTAATTTTAATGCAGCTGTATCATCCAGGCAACTTGTATATGTTATGTAACACATTGGCCCCTGCCCCATTGCTTTCTGTGGAAGCTTGAAGCATAAAGAAATGGGCTTTTCAGGAATAGATGCGTGGTATCATTAGGTAATGCATCCTTAACTTTACAATAGCCACCCATACGACAAATCTGCCAGTATATCCTGGATCACTTTTAAATCTTCCTTCATGGATACACCAACCTTAAATTATCAAGCCAAATTTGCTTGCCCGTTTGAAGAGCAAGTAAACCACAAAAAGTTCAAGTTTGAAGTCCCTGTCTATAATTTGAATAACTTTGGAGTATGAACTAAAAATTCAAAAAACCAGGAGAACAGAAAGGACAGGGAGAGGCAAGTAGGACAAATAGAAAGAGATGTCTGTTCTAGATATGAACTGTCTAGTACAACTTGCTGTGATGATGGAATCATTCTATCTCTGCACTATTCAGTATGGAAACTACCAACCACATGACTGTTAAGCACTTGAAACATGGCATGTCTAAGGCACTGAATTTTTTTTTTTTTTTTTTTTTTTTTTGCAGTGCTGGGGATTGAACCCAGGGCCTTGTGCTTGCAAGGCAAGCAGTCTACCAACTGAGCTATATCCCCAGCCCCGGCACTGAAGTTTTAATTATGTCTGATTTAATACATGTAAATTGAGAATAGCCATAAGTGGTTAGTGGTCAGTGCTACTGTATTAAACAGTGTCTGGGAGCATGGCCTGACCCCTAGTCTTTTTTAATACGGTGTCTTCCTTTTCCACTCCTTCTAGTTCTCAATTTTTCTCCAGTCATTTGTTTAGGCCAGTGTTGGAATTTATAATCCTAGTAGTTTGCATTCTTCTTGAACAGGCCATGGAACAACATTTGCAGCTTTGTGGCTTTTGAGCCAGATTCTACTCCCAGGTTTGATGATCCACTTAGACCATTCACCTCCCTTTGCTGCCATGCCTCTGGCTCTGTTATAGGAAACTGTACAAACTGGCCCACTCCATATGCACTACAGTAACCTGGATTCATGTGATTATTTATTCCTTCCTCCCCAGGTTTGCTCTTCGTTTTATACGGCCTGACCCTCGCAGCCGGGTCACTGACCCTGTTGGGGACATTGTTTCATTTATGCACTCTTTTGAAGAGAAATATGGGAGGGCACACCCTGTCTTCTACCAGGGAACGTACAGCCAGGTCAGTGCCACAAACCATATAGATGCCAACTTACTGATATGATTCTGTCCTCAAAGGAAAGCATAGCCCAGCACTGATCATGTCTTCTACTCTAAAATCTTAAATGGCTCTTCACTGCTTACAGGGGGTAAAAAAAAACCAAACCTTTTAGTTGGGCCCTCCTTGATCTAATTCCAACCTTCTTTTGAGGTCTTCCGCATAGCTTATTTCCCTATTATCCTCGGTTCTGGCCAAACCCTTCCCTGAACACACTTTCTCCTTTCCTACCTCTATGCCTTTGCTTTTGTTGTTCCCTCCACATGAAATGCTTTCCTCACATTTTGGCTAATTAAAATCTTGCCCATCTTCAACCAGCTCATGTCACTCCCCTTTCTAACCATTCTAATTGTTGTGTTCTATCCTGCCCTACCTTGCAGTCTAAAATATTAATCACTCCTTTTGTTCTCCCCCCCCCTTTAAAAATTTATAGCAATTTCACATTCCTCTTTATAATTTTGAGTTTATGTCTTATGTCCTTTACCAGACTGTACGTGGCTTGAAGGCAAAAGCTAAACCTTTTTTTTGACCCCTTACAGAATTGAATAGGTTATAAATCTTAGATTTAGGGTGACTGATCTCATTTATCCTAAGCCACGTAGACTGTTACCTCCCAGGGGAGGAAAACTTCGGAGTTCTCTGGGTGTTAGGCATATCTCTAGTTAAGCCAGAGAAAAAGAGAATTAACACTGTGGATGTTGGCAAAGGGTAGTTTTATTCTGCAGCCTTTAGAATTCCTGAATCTATCTGAAGAAAGAGAAAATCACTTACCCTTGCTTCTGCTTTGATTTACCCACATCTGCTTTTTCTCACAGTCATTCTCCTTGCTGGCTGCTACCACTGCAACCAACCAACAGCAAGCATCTACTACATGGCATAAAGCCCTGTGCTGAATGCTAGAGATACAGGGATGAAAAAGATGAACACCTCTCATGCACCCTCTTTGCAGTGATCCTGAGGCTACCACCATTGGCCATTCAGAAAATAATTAAAGTAAATGGTGCTCAGGAGTAAGCACATGCAAAAGTATAAACAAGACTCTTGTGGACACTAGCCTTGACTTTGAGAACCTTTTAAATCATGTGTTCCTTAGAATGCCTTTGGGTCCCATAGTCCTTCATTCCTGCTTGTTACGTGGCCTATGATAAGGGTCATCCTCACAGTTTTTTTGTTTTTAATTACAAGAATATTGTAGGTGTGAAGTGACAATTCTCACCTCCCTTTTCACTTGGTCAGATTCTCCTATTTTTATCTTTAAACTGTGGGAACAGCTGGCTTTTCTGTGGTTTGTAGGGGACCTTTATATGTCAGCTTGTCTACTGTCATGTGCTGGATACAATTTAAATCCTAACAACTCTAAAAACTTTTCATTAAATCTCGTTAGTATGGACTTTATATAGGGAGAAAAATGCCAGGGGTGTGAAGGTAGGAGCCCAGGAATTTTCTGGCTATTTGCTCACATTTTTTCCTTATTTTTCTTTTTTTCTTAAATATGTAGTGTATCTGTTAGGACCCTTAGCCTAAATAAAAGCTCAGGACACTGTCTTTGTAATAATTGGTGATCTTCTTTTTCTCATAGGCACTTAATGATGCCAAGCGAGAGCTTCGCTTTCTTTTGGTTTATCTTCATGGAGATGACCACCAGGACTCTGATGAGTTCTGTCGGTAAGTGAATTAATTGTTTTCTTTCTCTTCTCTGACCCTTTCTGATGACAGTTGTAGTCAGCAAGTTGTTCTTATTTCTTTTCATCCTTTTCCACAGCAATACTCTTTGTGCACCTGAAGTTATTTCACTAATAAATACGAGGATGCTCTTCTGGGCATGTTCTACAAACAAACCTGAGGGATACAGGGGTGAGTTGTGTTTCTTTTGCCTCATTGAGATTGTTGGGGTGTCTTTAGCTAGGTCTGGAAAGACATGTCATGTCATTTGTTACATGATGGTTCTGTGGTAGACACAGTGCTAGTTGCAGTTTTTTTATATTATATTATTTAATCATCTCAGCAGTTGTGAGGGACGAGGATTGAATTACCTCTACTTTGTGGTTTAGGAAACAATCTCAGAGTTTAAGCTACAGGCTTGAGATTACTTAGTTAACAAATTTTAGAACAAGATCGGGTCTGACAGACTTCCATTCTTTACAGTTATCCATTGCCAGAGACTTTTAGTTTTAAAAATGACCCCTAGCTAGCAGTTCGCACTTTAATCTTTTTTTTTTTTTTTTGGAACCAGGTGTCGAACTCTCAGGGACACTCGGCCACTGAGCCACATCCCCAGCCCTATTTTGTATTTTATTTAGAGACAGGGTCTCACTGAGTTGCTTAGGACCTCGCTAAGTTGCTAAGGCTAGCTTTGAACTCGCGATCCTCCTGACTCAGCCCCTCGAGTCGCTTGGATTACAGGCGTGCGCCACCACGCCTGGCTTGCGCTTTAATCTTAATGAGGTTTTTTAATTGAAGAGTTTATTCTTGTCATGAGCGATTTTAACAGCTTCTTGCACAGTGAGTTAGCTGTGTGAGCACCCTGAGTGCTGATATGGATTCCAAAAGTTCAGGTCTTTGCTGACAATAACTCTTAATTAAAGATAAGCATTTTTAGAAGTCATTAGAAGATATGAAGACATGCATGGAGAAAAATGCAGTTGTTCTGAAGCTCCTTGTCTACAGCAACCCTGAGTGTGCTAGCATGCCAGGCATTGTGCTAGATCTTAAGAACCAAAGATGCAGCAGGTCCTTGCATCCCAGAAACTGAATCTTTTTACCTCCTAATTATGTCTTAAACATCTGACAAGTTCCTGCAGCGTACATTTTGTCATTCTAACATGGTTCTGTGAGATTGGGGATGAGAGTAAAGAGAGGATACTTTTTATAGAAATTTATAAAATCTCTTCTTTCATAAGGAAAATGGAATTCCATTATGGTCAAATTTTGGTTATTTGGAAACTGTCTTTCTCCTTTGGAGCAGAACGGGTAGCCTTTTTAGGAGTAGAAAATAGAGAAAGGAATAAGGAAGAAATTAGGCATGAAGAGGAAAAGACAGAAGATGATGTTGGGAATCATTACCCGTAGTGTCAGGCTAGGTGAAACTTGCAAACTTGTCCCCTTTTAGGCTTAACCCCTGACATAGGAGAACTATACTGAATAATAGGTTTTTTTTTTTTTTTTTTTTTTTTTTTTTTTTTTAAGGCAGATTCTTTATAGATCCTTTTCCTACCATTAGGTAAACATTACCTTTGAAGTCTGCAATGTAATAGCCACACCTCAGAAAAATCTGTCCTATCTAAGCACGTAGGTGTGGGGATTCAAAAATATAGCAAAGATAAAAGATTAAGAGTCTAGGAAGGGAAAAGATAGGCAGAGAATGAATGTTATTCCCATTTGTCTTAACTGGGATTAAAGTAGTTTTCTCTCTCCCTTTATGAAAAGTTTGAGGGTTGATTTGTTTTATCCCTAAGTCTGCCCTTAATCTCTTGGGTGTTTCTGTCAGTCTCACAGGCTTTACGAGAGAACACCTATCCATTCCTGGCCATGATTATGTTGAAGGATCGGAGAATGACTGTTGTGGGACGGTTAGAGGGCCTCATTCAACCCGATGACCTCATTAACCAGCTGACATTTATTATGGATGCAAACCAGACATACCTGGTGTCAGAACGCTTAGAAAGGTATGAGAGACTTTCTGAAAGGAAGAGATTAGTTTGTGTATCTAGAGGGCTGTCCTCTGGAGCTCCACAAACCCTGACTTTTTTCCTTTTCTTAAGCAACTTTAACAGTCCCCCCTAATTGGAGTCAAGATGTTTGCATATTTTGACCTGAACTATTCTACATTAGATCATCTGTTCTGAGAGGTGTGAATCAAAATATAGGGCCTTATCCTCAGGAATGAGTGTTGTGAGCTGGGCATTGTGGTATTTACCTGTAATCCTAGCAATTCAAGAGGCTGAGGCAGGATTGCAAGTTTAAGCCCAGCCTGGGCAACTTAGGCCCTGTTATAAAATAAAATGAAAAGTGCTAAGAATATAACTCAGTGGTAGTGTGTCCCTAGATACTGTCCCCAGTACTAGGGTCGGGGAGGTGGACAGAAAGTATAAAACAAGAATGTGTATTTACTCAATCATTTTGATTGGCTAAATATTCTTTCTATGTGAAAAAAACAGGAAATATACCAAATTGTTATGATGTTATGTGTTCAGTGGAATTCTTTTTTGGTTGTAGTGGTGGTGGGTGTATTGTTGTTGTGGTTAGTGGAATTCTTTAGTTGTTGGGTTTTTTTGTTTGTTTTATTTTGTGGTTAGTGGAATCCTCAATAATGATTTTTTCAAACGTTTTGATTTTGTGAAAGTGCTACATATACAATAGTGCAGTAATTCAGAAGGGTATTTATAACAAAATACAATGTTTTTTTATGTTTTTTTTAGGGCACTCGACCACTGAGCCACATCCCCAGCCCTATTTTGTATTTTATTTAGAGACAGGGTCTCACTGAGTTGCTTAGGGCCTCACTAAGTTGCTGAGGCTGGCTTTGAACTCGTAATCTTCCTGCCTCAGACTCCCAAGTGCTGGGATTACAGGCGTGCGCCCCCACGCCCAGCAAAATACAATGTTGATGATTACTTTTAAAACAATAATACTGTTGTGAAAAAGGATAACTTTTATTTTAAAAGTTAAAAAGTGAAAAAGTTAAAAGGAAGTTTGTAATTTCTGTTCCTGCCAAATTATATTGAGGAAAGAGATGGCTCTTTCAGATTCTGCTATCCTCTGCTTTTAGAATCCTTCAGAGGATCAATATTTTCACCCTGTTCCAAATTTTCAACATAAAAATCCACAGAGGTCTGGGGATATGACTAAGTGCCGCATGAAACCCTGGGTTCAATCCTGAGTACCACAAAAAAAAAAAAAAAAAAAAAA
>JAJEJO010000897.1:612340-632005 GCA_020662805.1 Glaucomys volans
GAAAAGAAAGAAAACAGAGCTTTGTGAAATTGCTATTTTCCTTTTTATGCTTTTGATCTGTTCATAGGGAAGAAAGGAACCAGACCCAGGTGCTGAGACAACAGCAGGATGAGGCCTACCTGGCCTCTCTCAGGGCTGACCAGGAGAAAGAAAGGAAGAAAAGGGAGGAACGAGAACGGAAGCGGCGGAAGGAGGAGGAGGTGCAACAACAGAAGCTGGCAGAGGAGAGAAGGCGACAGGTGATGGACCATACCTCTTCTCTGTGATTCTCAAACTACTGAGATTGCTTAAGTGTAAAGGAAACCTGGTGATGTCACACACCAGCAATTCCAGCTACCTGGAGGCAGAAGGATCTTAAGTTCAAGGCCAGTCTAGAAAACTTAGAGAAATCCTAAAAAAAAAAAAAAAAAATTGATAAAGAAAACATGAAAGGAAAAACTATGTTGTAATTATGGGCAATTCATAATTTTTTGCCTTATTCATTCATAATACCAGTGTTAGCTGATAGTGCATTTCAATAATGCTCTTGTTTCACTCTTGGTTATAGCCAGTGTCTTTTAGCCATTCCCTTTTTCCTCAAATAATCCAATACCTGAACATGGTCAGCAAATAATACATGTGATGCAATAAGAGTTGTTTCTTGTCTCTTGCCAAGGGTTTTTCTGAGAATAATTAGTTCATAGTTTTTCCTCTGAGTCCACAATAAACCTTCATGATCCTGTTTGAGCTATAGCCTCACCTTTGCTTTGTCTTTACAGAACTTACAGGAGGAAAAGGAAAGGAAGTTGGAATGCTTGCCTCCTGAGCCTTCCCCAGATGACCCTGAAAGTGTCAAGATAATTTTCAAATTACCCAATGATTCTCGAGTAGAGAGACGATTCCACTTTTCACAGTCTCTAACAGTAAGCATCACCTAAGTGGGTTGAAGTGTTTGTGACATCTGGGCCATAGGTCTAGAAGCTTTTATAGCCTTCATTCGTTTTTTGTTTTTGTTCTGTTTTGTTTTGTTTGTTTCTGTTTTTTGCAGTGCTGGGGATTGAACCCAGGGCCTTGTGCATGCTAGGCAAGCACTCTACCACTGAGCCCCTTCATAGCCTTCTGAGAGTGTTATTGGTGTATCTACAGCTCTGATGAACAGGGAAGGAACCAGGAGAGATGGGTATGACATCAGAGAACACCAGGAAGAGTACAATAAACTATTGAAGGTTTCTACAGTTCTGGCTATCAGCTCAGAGCACTTTTTTAAAGGTTTTCTTTCATTACAATGTTTGAGCTCTGCTAAACAAAAAAACAAAGATGTCCTACAAAAGCCTTATGTGTTTAAGGTTCTTTCATGTTCTCTTTTGGCATTGACTTCAGAACCCCTGGTTCTTTAGAGAAAGCTCTGTCTTCAGTGACCTAAGAATCACTGAATTACATATGTGAACATAAGTGTACCTGTAGTTCAGGTGTGGTTATCTCTTCCTTTATGCCCTTCTTATCACATAAGAAGCCCCCCTTCCTGAGGTTCCTTGTATATTTGGAATCCATATAATAGTCTTTGTTATTTCCATAGGTAAGTAGTTAAAAGCAGAGACTCTTAGAGTCTCATAGAATGAAAACCAAACTCTCATACTACCAGAGTTGCTAGGTATATTTCCTTAGTTGAGAAATACATCTAGCCTAAATTTCTTCATTGGTCAAATTGGTATAGTAATAGACACTCCTTAATAGGATTGTTAAGATTAAGTTCATATAAAGTGCTCAACTTTGTGTCTGACTCATAATAAACAGTTAAATACGGTTTTTGAAGTTTATAACCAAAAGAAAGTTTCTGTTTTTATCAGAGTTAGCAGGTAGCCTTTCCAAATTTACAGCTATAGTAGAATCTGCCACTTCTCTGATCATTCAAAATAATCAAAAATAAACATCAGCCAGGTACAGTGGAGCATACCTATAGTTTCTGCTACTCAGGAAGCTGAGACAGGATTGCAAGTTCAAGGCCAGCTGGGCAACATAGCAAGACCCTGTCTCAACATAAGAAAGAAAAAAAAAATGAAAGGGCTGGGAGTGTAGCTCAGTGGTAGAACAGCCCTGAGTTCAATCCCCAGTACCAGAAGAAGTCAGGGAGGTTATGAGGCTTCTAGGTGAGAGCAAAACAAATAGTTTTCTCATTTTGTTTAATTCTTATTTATGTATTTATTTATATTGAGGGAAATGCCCATGTGTCTAACTTTGGATATTAATTGATTGATTTTGGTGCTGGGGATTGAAGCTAAGCCCCCCCGCTCCCCCCAATGATACAGGCAAACACTATACTATTGAGTGAGCTATATCTCCAGTCCCTGGATTTTCTCACTGTGACTGTGCCTTATAAAGTACTAAGTTTCACTGTTTATACATCTGAGCTCCATGGAGTTTCTAGGCCCAAAAGTCAGATAGATAAAACTGTCTATTAAAAAACTAACAACAATTTACTCTTCTGAGAATTTTCGAGAAAAAAAAATCTATTAAAATTGTAGAATAAGAATGGGCCTGTGACTAAAGGGGAACCAACTCTTTCTCTTTTTTTCCCATTTTTTAAATTGATGCATTATAGTTGTACATAATAGTGGAATTTGTTGTTATATATTCATACATGCACACAATGTAACATTATAATTTGGCCAATATTACTCTTCATTATTTCCGCTGGGAACTGCTTCTCAACTATTTAATTATTAAAGACTTGTAAATAGGTTCCTCACTAAAAGATGTTTCTTAAAAAAAGACCGTCATGCCGGGCGTAGTGGTACACGCCTGTAATTGCAGTGACTTGAGAGGCTGAGGCAGGAGGATCGCCGGTTTGAAGCCAGCCTCAGCAACTTAGCAAAGCCCTAAGCAGTTTAGCAAGACTCTGTCTCAAAATTAAAAAAAAAAAAAAAAAAAAAAATAAAAAAGAGAAAAAAAACAACATGGGTTCAATCCTCAGTATCAAAAAAAAAAAAAAAAAAGAAAGAAAAAGATCATCATGACCAGCTGAGGCTAAAAGAAATGCTTGGTTGTAAATTGGGCTTGCAGAGGAGGAAAAAAAGTATAAAGGAGAAGTGCAGTGCTGATTCTGGCCTGAAATTTAACATTCACAGAGGTAACAACATATAACCTTATAATGATTTAGAATGTTTTAGTGCTCTTGCAGACCTTGTGTCATCTTCCTATCAGCTCAGATCTTCACATAAAATCTCAAGGAATGACACATTTTGCACATGATGCTCAGCTCTTGCAGTAAAATGCCAAGAAGAAAAAGAATAAACTACAGAAAAATCTCTAGATTCCATGAGTGCACAGAAAAATGGCATCTGGCTTTCTCTTAAATGTATATAAAAGAGATCCAATTTAAACCAGGCACAGTGGCGCAGGCCTGTAATCCCAGCAGTTTGGGAGGCTGAGACAGGAGAATCTTGAGTTCAAAGCCAGCCTCAGCAAAAGTGAGGTACTGGGGCTGAGGTTGTGGCTCAGTGGTAGAGCATTTGCCTAGCATGTGTGAGGCACTGGGTTCAATTCTCAGCACCACATATAAATAAATGAATAAAATAAAGGTCCATCAACAACTAAAAAAAAAAAAGTGAGGTACTAAGCAACTCAGTGAGACCCTGTCTCCAAATAAAATAGGAGTGAAGATGTGACACAGTGGTCGAGTGCCCCTGAATTCAGTTCCCAGTGGCCCTTCCCCCGCAAAAAAGAGATCCAGTATATACTTAGCCAAGCACTCATCTTTATGTCCATTACAAACCAAAAGGACATAATGTGGTAACATGTTTAATGGTGGTGTCAGCTCTTTTCATTTATAAGTGCAAATGTGCCACTTTTACAAGAATATTAGTTATTCTCAAGCAATAATTGATATACAAAGTATTATTTCAGGGTTGGGGATGTGGCTCAGTGGTAGAGCTCAGCATTCATTGCTCATTCATTGCTCAGCGTGAATGGGACCCTGGGTTCAGTTCCCAGCACCAGGAAAAAAAGAAAAAAGGAAAAAAATGTATTATTTCAGCCTCAGATGAAAGCTGTTTTGGGTTCATACCAAGAATACTTGATGCAAGTCTGATAGATCTTACAAAAATGAGAATTAATATTAATGGAGATTGCACAGAGTCAGAAAATGCTTGAAGTTGTTGGACTAAAATATGACAAGTTTATAAAGTCATTGGGTAAGGGGGAAATAGATTTTAATCTATAAATTCTAAAATTATAGCTTCTTAAAAATCTCTAAGCTGGGCGCGGTGGCGCATGCCTGTAATCCAAGCCACTCGGGAGGCTGAGTCAGGAGGATCACGCATTCAAAGCTAGCCTCAGCAACTTAGCAAGGCCCTAAACCAGTGAGACCCTGTCTCTAAATAAAATACAAAATAGGGCTGGGGATATGGCTTAGTGGTCGAGTGCCTCTGGGTTCAATCCCCGGTTCCAAAAAAAAAAAAAAAAAATCTCTAAAAAGGCTGGGGTTGTGCTTCAGTGGTAGAGCACTTGTCTGGCATGTGTGAGGCATTGGATTCTTTCCTCATCACCACATAAAAATAAATAAAATAAAGGTATAAAAAAAATCTCTAAAGAGTTGAAGACAAAGGAAAGAAAGACTGCTTCATGCAAAAGAGAATAAACCAAGAAAATTCATTGTTCTGAGAGGTAGAACAAAAAGAAAATATATACTTCCCAGAAAAAGGAAGGATAATTTGAGTGGTGTGTTCCTCATTTTGAAGGCTTACCTGAAAAAAAGTAGTACACTTCACAACACATCTGCAAGAGTCTTTGATAGAAATAGAATGCATGGTGGAGAGGGCCATGGGGTGTGCCTATTCCTAATGTGGGGCATTAAGAGACAGGGAGAAATAACCATGGCCTCTGGTACAGGTGTCTTGCTCATATTTTAAGTTTTAGCAATGTGAGTTCTGCTAACTGCCCCCTTTGCACTAAATGTTTACCTGTACCTTCTCAGAGCCAGAACAGGGTGAGGAAGGCTTTCCCACAGAGGGAAATTCATGTAAGAGCGTCCTATTTCACCCTTCCAGCTGAGATTGAACTCGGGGTCTTACACATGCTAGGCAAGTAGTATACCATAGAACTACTTTCCCAGCCTTTTTTTAAACTTTTTTTTTTTTTTTTTTACTTTTTTAATTTTTTTTTGGAACCAGGGATTGAACTCAGGGACACTCGGCCACTGAGTCACATCCCCAGCTCTATTTTGTATTTTATTTAGAGACAGGGTCTCACTGAGTTGCTTAGGGCCTCGCTAAGTTGCTGAGGCTGGCTTTGAACTTGTGATCCTCCTGACTCAGCCTCCTAAGTCGCTTGGATTACAGGCGTGCGCCACCATGCCTGGCTAAACTTTATTTTTGAGATGGGATCTCAATAAGTTGCTCAGGTTAGTTTCTAACTTTCAATCCTATTGCCTCAGCTTCCTGAAGAGTGTCAAATCTTGATCAGATGAAGAATGTGTTTACTTGTGTGGCAACTCAGTGCAAGAATCATCTGAGCCCAAATAGCTCAGATTGGGTGTCTAAAAGCCTGAACATAGTAAGGAGAATATACATAGTAAGCCACAGATTTACAAATTTTAAGTTCTGGTTTTATGTATACTATATGTGGGAATGTGTGTATGTGTTTATCCATCCATAGGCATATTCTCCATAGTGAGTGCCTAGAAACAGCAACTCCCAGTCAAAATGAGCTAGGTATACCTAGCGCCAAGATCTTGGCTTTTGAATACAATTGTCCATTAAGAAAAACCAGGGCTGGGGATGGAGCTCAGTTATAGAGCACTTGCCTGGCATGCATGAAGTTCTGGGCTCAATCTCCAGCACCACAAAGAAGATTCAGATCTCTCTGGAGGAAATGGCTAATTCCAGGACTAGGGCAGGGAATATGAAAGATCAGCCTGGAACATCTTGTCTCTGAAAGTAAGGAATTGTTCAGAAATTGAAGACATGTTAGACACTGAAGGCAGCCATTCATGGTGATTGTATCTGGAATAGTTTGAACATTAAAATGCTGAATAAAATAGGAAGACAAATTTGTATTGATACAAATAAATGTAAATGTTTAAGGAACAATACATTCATGGTTTAAGAGTGCTTCCCCCCAAAATAGATCCTAACTGAAGAAAAAGGCAATCTACAGTGGAGAGACCTGGCAGGCACCAGATGAATCAGTTGATCAAAATGAGCATCGTAGTTAATGGAACAAATTGAAAATGTGCTCCAACAGAAGAGGAAGCATTGAATAGAGTGCAGCATCATTTCTGATATATTCTTTTTTTTTTATTTTTTTTTAGTTGTTGATGGACCTTTATTGAATTTATTTATACATGGTGCTGAGAATCGAACCCAGTGCCTTACACATGCTAGGCGAGCACTCTACCACTGAGCCACAACCCCAGCCCCGATTTCTGATATATTCTTATCAAGAATGTACAACTCAAATTCGATTATAAGTAAACATCGAACAAACTGAAAGACATTCTATAAAATATTTGACCATACTCTACAGTTGAATGATTTGTTCTGGACTAAAGGAGACTTCAGAGTCATGACAGATAGACCAGTTCTAAACTAGGTCATTTTGCTAGAAAAGACAACTGGCAAAACTTGAATGGGGCCCAAATAAGGTAACAGACCAACCCTCCATATCTATGAGTTTTAGATCTATGGATTCAGACAACACAGATCAGAAATTTTAATGTCATCATTTATTCTCTAAATAATACAGAATAGAAACGACATATAGCATTTACATTGTTAGAAATTAGTTAAGGTTATGTCATTTTATATAAGGGACCTGCGCATCTGTGGATTTTGGTATCCACAATGGGGTCCTGGAACCAATCTCCCATGAATATTGAGGAATATTGTATTATGGTAATAATATGTCTGATTTCCTGATTTTGATGGCAGTGTTGTCATCATGTAGAAGGTTGTCCTGTTTGTAAAATATGCACACCCTCAAGTATTTTGGGTTGATGGGACATCAGGTTGGCAGCTCACTCAGACCTGGTTCAAAGAAAAACAAAAATTCTATATCCTATACTTCCAGATTTTTTATTACTTTGTGATTATTTTAAAATAAAAAAATAGCAGATTAGGTTTTCAAAGAAGAAACAGATGAATCAATTCAGAGTAGGACTGGTATCCAGCTTGGGTGATTTATTTTAAAAGGCTGCCTTTTTATATTTGTTTTATTATAATATATTTAATGTAAATATATTGTATTTGTTCTGGGACATGGAATTACCTGAAAATTTCAGTGTAATATGATTAATTCATATCCCAGAATCATCCTAGGGAGAGTTGGGGGACATTTGACTTATAGTGATGCATGCATCTCTTTTTCTCACTATTCTTTTTCTATATGACTTCTGCAGGTAATCCATGACTTCTTATTCTCCTTGAAGGAAAGCCCTGAAAAGTTTCAGATTGAAGCCAATTTTCCCCGGCGGGTACTGCCCTGTGTTCCTTCAGAGGAATGGCCCAACCCCCCTACACTGCAGGAGGCGGGACTCAGCCACACAGAAGTTCTCTTTGTTCAGGACCTAACAGACGAATGACACTTTTTCTTCCTCTCCCCTCCCACCCTAATCCCTAAAAGAAATGGAGAAAACAAAAAAAGAGAGAAATTCATATTATTATTATTATAATACAATATTTTTTTTAAAAGACTGCTGCATCCTAAGGAAGGATCAGAAACCATGCTGCCTGCAAGAGTCACAACCTGTGTGCGTGCACAAGGTTAGCAGTGAACGTACCACTTGGCAAGCTCACCCTTCCCTATGGCCTCTGTACCATGCATCTTCCAAGTGAATGGAGACTCTTCATCTCCAACCCGTCCATTGTCCCAACTGGGGAAGGGGACATTCCCACTAGTTCCCATTCATTCTTGCTTTTATGGAACATAAAAGTGAATAACCTCCATCAACCAGCTACAGCAGCATCTCCTGAAGACTTGCTTCTCCTACCTCTGGAGAAGAGAGGGAAGAGAAAGCACAGAACAGAGATGTTCCTTGAACTGCCACAGTTTATGTATAACTTTGTTTCTCTTGCTTTGTAATGACCAAAGGAATGAGGCTGACATAGGTGTATTTCTTTTCCTTAACTTTATTTGATAAAGAGCCAATTCTTGAATATGAGTTTATGCCCTGGGCTCCCTTAGCCCATAATAGTGTAATAAAGGTGCCCCGGGCTGGTTTGTGCTTATTTCTGCTATTGCTCCTCTCATGTTCCCAGAGAGGTCATTCATTTTGGTCCAACTCTTGCTGTCCTTTCTTGCCACCTGTCTACCCCACTTGGAGCAGTAGAGGAAGTCTGTTTGTAGCCCCACAATGGCTGTATATGTTCAGATTACACCCATGTGTGTGGTGAACATTCACCTTTACATACAACTGCAACTTTGCCTTGGAATCTGTACCAGGTGTTGGTGAAGGGTCTGAACCAAAGGATAGCAGCTCTGCATTCCTCTTCTGACATTGCATGCTGCTTCTCAGCTTTTCTGAATTGCCAAGTGTGGTGCCTTCCAAAGGACTGGCATGGCCTGCTGTGGAGCCAGCAGAACCACATGAAAGTGCCCTGCCTGTCTCAGTGGAAGTGTGTTTTAAGGATGGAACCAGAGGAGAGATCCTGAAGGGAAACAAGAGTGGACTCCCAGCATTTGTAAGCCTTTGAAAGGCATAGATCACTTTCTGATGTAGCCACTAGCTGGAGGCAGTCGGATCCTCTCCCTCTATTGCTTATTGAAGTAATAGGATTTTTTTTCACCTCTGGATGTCACTTGTCTGTGGTTGAGTTTATGATAATGGGTATATGGTTCAAGCCATGTATTAACATGCTACTACTGTTCAATAACTAGATGGGTGCAGGTTTATACACGGAAGCCTTTGGAAGTCCTATGGTTGCTAGCATTCTATGAGGGGTAGGGGTTTCAGGTCAGGTTTAAAGTATTACTTGATAGTCATCTCCCAAGGCTTTATCCCTTGATTAACTAAAACCTAAGGACCACTTTCTTTAGTGGTAGTATAGACTTTCTGTTCTCTGCAGCCCTCTGCAGGTTTGTTGGGGTAAACACCATGGGACTGAGGGAGGTACCTCATTGATGACACCTGGGGAGTGAGAATTTCCCAGTGGCCTTGGCACAGGGATAGGACATAGTCTGTAGGGAAAGTAGTCTGTTTCAACCTGCCTACCATTCTTCCACTTGGTTTCCTGCTGTCCCAAGACCAGATGGGTGGAAAACCACCCTGTCAACAAATTGTCAAAATGTATCTAGAGTGGACATCAGATAAATGATGTTCTCCACTCAACCTTAGGTGAAGTCTGCTCACTAGCAACCATGCAAAGAGGAATTTGTCCACTTAGAGCATCCTCTCTGTTTGCAATTCACAGCTGTTTCCCTGGCAGCGCATGGGAGGGTGTGAAGGACCTTCATTAGGCTGGGTGTACAATGTAAGTATTTTGCCCACACCTTCTTGGGGAAGTTGTTATTTTTTTTCTCCCCTTAATAACTCAATCTCATTCTACAATGTGCACTTTATGCCTCTTGCCTTTGATAACTGTTTAGTAAAGGAGGTCAGATGCCAGAATATTAAGACAAGGTCCCTCTGTCAATACAACTCTTGGGATGGCCTGCCAATTTACTATAGGTTTCAGGAAGCTTCTGCAGAAGCACATGCCTGTATTTAGTCCCTTTTGAAGCAGACCCTGTGCCTGCCTCCTTGCTGCCCCTAGTACTACTCCCTGGGTGCCATTTCCTTTCCTCAAAGGTGAAATATGGGCTGCCCAATTTGTCACTTAATGCCTGTACAATCTGTTACTCCCAAGGACCTCCGGGACCTTGTTGGGACCTGCAAGGGAGAAAAGGCTGAGATGCTGGTAAACTTCAAGCATTTGCTCATTTCCACATCACCTCTGGGATATTTCAAATGGCAAGTCATCAACTGAAGAAAACACTTGTTTCAAGTTTTGTTCTGCACTCTCAAAACTGAAGTTGTAGATACAGCTGAATAACCATGGGAAATGATCAAGCAAAGACACCCACTGGGGTCAGTTGAATTTTTGCAGCCTTGGTGGGATCCTTCTGGTCTTTTCTTCCACTTCTGCAGAATTTCCTGCAGCAAATATTTCTCCTTGCTTGCCTCTACCATGAGATTTGGTGAAGGAATGGCGGAAGGAGAATATCTCTTTAAAAAACTAAACTTAAAAAGAACCTGGAATCAACTGAGCAGTTATTGAAAATTGCTAATGGTGCCAAGGCCAAGGAAAGAGTTTCAGAAAATAAGAAGGCGTGATAATCCCCAGAATACAAAGTTGGGGGAGTATTATCACCTGGTGCTTGAACAAGGAGCTCCACCTTACAACTGGGCTTTCTTTTTTTTTTCTTTTTTCTTTTTTTTTTTTTTTTTAGGACTTGTGAGGAACGCAGCAACAAAAAATCCATCCACAAAGGATGCAGTGCCCCAACTTGTACTGCAGCTGAATAGTTATGCGATAATTTCCTGAAGAAATCTAGTGTACTTTAAATTTTTTTCACAAAGGTTTACATTGTATTGTAGGTTAACATTAAATGTTTTATAACAAAAATTTCACAACTGGCTATGAGTCTTTCTGTCCAGTAGAGGTGTGACAGATCTTTTTCTATGTGTGAAGGAAACGTTGAAAAATATAAGGGGAGTAAATGGGACATTGCATTGCCAAGAAGCAAGGAAGAAGCCAGTGCAGCACGCCTGTGATCCCAGCAGCTTTGGAGGCTAAGGCAGGTGAAAGACAAGTTCAAGACCAGCCTCAGCAACTTAGCAAAACTATGTCAGCATTAAAAATAATAAGGGGGCTGGGGATATAGCTCAGTTGGCAGAGTGCTTGCCTTGCAAGCACAAGGCCCAGAGTTCAATCCCCAGCACTGCCAAAAAAATAAAAAATAAAAAAAAATAAGGGCTGGGAGTGTAGCTCAGTGGTAAGGGATCAATCCCCAGTACCAAAAAAAAAAAAATAACAGTTAAAACAGATCCTATATTGTATCCCTGTGGGAAATAGCAATTTAGGCAGTAGAGTAGTATAGAAAGCAGGCAGATCTGGGATTAAATTTTGGTTTCCATTTATCAGCTTTGATCTCAGGTGAGATTTTTAGCTCCCATAAACTTTAGTTTCCTCAATCATAAATGAAATATGCCATTATCCTCAGGATAGATTTGAAAGACAAATTGACCAAGAATAGTGGGGCACACCAGTAATTCCAGCATCTCAGGAGGCTGAGGCAGGAATATCACAATGCCAGCCTCAGCAACTGAGACCCTGACTTCAGAAATAAAAAGGGCTGGGGATGTCATTCAGTGGTAAAGTTACCCTGGATTCAATCCTCGTAACCGCCACCCCCCCCCAAAAAAAAAATTAGTGTGAAGGAACTGACCTACTATCGATGCCATTGTTTGTTCCCCTTTTCCCATAAGGATGTATTTTGAAGGAATAGTTTCTTGCAGAAATAACTACCTTTCCTAAGGAGTTTGTTGCTTCAACTTTTTTTTCTTTTGGTGGTGCTAGGGATTGAATCCAGGGCCTTACCCATGTTAAGCAAGTTCTCTACCACTGAGCTACATCCCCAGGCCTGTTTTGCTCCTGTTAGAACAGCTATGTCCTGGCAAAAGAGTGATGAGAGAAGAGTGACTCCAATCTAACAGATTCTGGGCTACTGGAATTCCTCTCGTGGGATATTTTTCTCCTGTTTTCATTTAAGTTTCAGCCTTCATCTGTCTTCACCTGTCTTTTTTCCTGTGCTAAGAACATATTCCTGTGAATTATAGATTTGTGTGTGTGTGACTACCTCTGAGCTACATCCCCAGCCCTTTTTTATTTTTGAGGCAGGCTCCCACAAGTTGCCCAGACTGGTTTCAAACCTGCAATCCTCCTGCCTTAGCCTCCTGAGTTGTTAGGATTACAGGCATGAATCTTCACATCCAGCTGAATTATGAATTCTTGTCACCTTCAAAGTCTGCCCAGTTGCTTATCCAGAGAGGTAGAGGTAGAGCTCCATCTTCTTAATGTAATCTGCTCTAGTCTAAGTCTGCAAGATGATTTTATTCACCTAAGGTCAGAAGCCACTAAATTAATGTTTCACAATTGACTGTGAAGCCTGTGTATTAAAATTGCCACTGATGAATAGAATAAGGAGAATTCAAACTGATGCCATGATTTTGGCCACATCAGCTCTCATTCTAAGTTCAGCAGCTATAAAACAGGACCAATTGTAGCATTGCAGTAAAGATTAAGTTAATTTTCATTGCAGGATGCCAGCACACAGTACGCATTTGGTAAATATTACCTTCTATTTCTGTTTTTAGAAGTTTGTAGTTTACTCACACTAAAGATTTACCTGAGATGTGAATAAAGGAGAAAGAAGGAGGAGGGTGAAGTTTAGGCTTTGCTTACTAGCAACTCGTGCATGATATAATTTTTTTCTTGACACACTTCTGTGGCATTGCAGCTGGAATTCCTATGTCCTGATGGGGCTCCAAGCCCTCAGTCCCTTCATCATGCCTATGAGCTCAGCTACCATGCTTCCTGAGCCTTTTACAGCCCTAGTCCCTCCCATTTGTTCCTCTTGGTAACTTTCAGAAGGATGACCCAAAACTTTCAGGTTTCTTCCCCTTAACTTGAGACCTAGTCTTCTCTTAAAGATTCTACTTGCTTAAAAATAAACAAAAGCCTTAAACAGGTCACATTTCCCCATGAATCTTGGCCAACAGGTAATAGAATCTCTATTTTTGTTGCCACCTTGAAGCATGGTCCTAAAGGACAGTGCTGAAGCACATGCCATCTACTTGGATTATATCTTTACCTCCACTAGTACTAGAGGACTTAAAATTCTACATATGTGGATTCCCTAAAATTCTGTTCCTATATGTCAGCTGAGTATGGTGGAAAGAGGCTTTGGAGTCAGATTTGGACTTGGAATTATTCTGCTGCTTGCTAAGTATGATTTAAGGTAAATTATTGACCTCAGAACCTGTTTCCTCATCTGTAAATATCACAATAGTACATCCTTGCAAAGTGGAGGTGCTATTTAAATGAGTCAGTGTGTGCAAACTGGCATTATGTGGATGATGCTCTGTAAATACAGTGTCCCTCTTTTCTGTCTCTCTCCCAACAGTGCCATGTTGCACTTTTAACTGCTTCACTCATGCCAATCCCTCTGACCACCTTTTTATCTCCAACTCCCACTGTCCCTGCTCTGCCCTCAAAACCTCTTTCTTCACCACTCAACTCATCTCAGTTCCTATTTTCTTGTCTTTATTCTCTTCTCCAATACAAGCCAATCCAATTTATAATTCCCTAGTCATGCAACCATTTGCATTGCTCCTTAAACTCCTTGCCTACTCCTTAAGCCCGGGTGTAAGTGCCCCTTCCTTTAATCCAGCTCCCATGCTTTTCTGCTACAAAGGAACTGTCTCAAATCCAAGCCCAACCACGTGGCCCCCTTCTAGGCCCATTACTACAACAGCCTGCCACCAGAAAGAAGTTGAGTTCTTGCCACAGAACTTTGTTATCTTCCTTTTTCACCTCAAAATTGTTTTGTAATGTCACCTGCTTCCTCTTTCTCTTCTGTCTGATGGGTATATTTTTAAAATGAGATGTACTTTACATACAGTAAAATGCCCAAATCTTAAATCTACAGCTTGATAAAATTTTTATATATCCACCAAAATTAAGCAGCAGAATACTCAGAATTGGGGACGTAGATCCATGGAAGAGTTCTTGCCTAGCACATGCAAGGTCCTGGGTTCAGTTCCCACCCACCACCACCACACACACACATACACAAAGTAAAAGATGCAAAATATTCCCACCACCTTGGAAAATTCCCTTTTGTGTCTTTGCAGTTGATAGCCCCTTTAGAGCTGATGACTCTTCTGAATTCTTTCACCATAGTTTTACCTGTTCTTGAAATCTGCCTCTATGTATAAGGGGAAGATTTTATAAATTGCTTTCCTAATTAAGATTTAATTATTTTTCATGGTAAGAAAATTTAGAAGCTGGGCACAGTGGTTCATACCTAAAATCCCAGCAACCTGAGAGGCTGAGGCAGGAGGATCACAAGTTCAAGGCCAGTCTCAGCAATTTAGTGAGGCCCTAAGCAGCTTAGACCCTGTCTCAAAATAAAAATAAAATAGCTCAGTTGGTAGAGTGCCTGTCTCAAGCACAAGGCCCTGGGTTCAATCCCCAGCACCACAAAAAATAAAAATAAAAATAAATAAAAAGGACTGGGGATGTGGCTCAGTGGCTAAGTGCCCCTAGGCTCAATCCTTGATAACAAAAAAGAAAAAAGGAAAAATAATAAAAGAAAATTTAGGAAGTGTAAAGGACAGAAAAGACAACAAAGAAGAATTTGTAATACTGATAGTGGCACAGAGACACAAGTGATGGGAATGTGAAGTTGGGGGTTGGTTTTGTGAAATAAAGCCTCATACTTTATTTTAAAGGCCAATTTGCCTGAGGCTGCTCTGGTCCTGCCTGGCTTGAGTCATGGGATTCTGGATTCTTCTATTATCAGGAGAAATGCAGGCCCAACGTCTCTTCCCAGCAGATAAAAAGAGCAAGGCTTGACCTGAAGGGACTTTTGTTACCTTTACACAGATCAGATTCCAAGACTCAGGAAGACAGGATAATTTAAAACAAAGTTCCCAACCATAAAATATGTAAAAACAAGTTACAATTAGAACTGGTCAATGCAACCCAAAGTGACCCAGAGTTGCCTTGGATCTTTAGCATGCTATCATAATAGCAAAAATCTCCTCCGTGGAGTAAGACCATGTGCAGCAGGGACTTGAAAGATGGATGCAATCCAACTATCAATCAAACATCAAGAGGTAGGCTGTGCAGGAGTTTGGAAGTTTCCCTGTGACTCCCCAATAAAACAGGACTGGAGGGACACACTGCCCCTCTCCTCTCTGAGAGGACCCACTCTCTTCCTTTCTCTCTTGAGGGTGTTCCTTTTTCCCAATTCCAACTAATAAACTAATGCCTGCTACTCTCAATGATTCATTTGAAATCCAGCATGACAGCAAAGAACTGGTGACTGAGAACCTCTGTGGACAGCCTTGCTCTGCAACAATACCACACTGTCCAGAGAAGTCCAGTATTAATATTCTTATGTATATCTTCCAGGACTTTTCATTGCACATAAAAACTTTTTTTTCTATAGAAATGGGATACTATTATAAGTAGTACACATTTGTTTGGTGTGTGTGGTAATACGGGGTGAACCCAGTGGTGCTCTACTACTGCCCTACATCCCCCGCATCTTTTTATTTTTATATTTTATTACAATTTTACTTTTTTGGTACTGAGGATTGAACCCAGGGGCGCTTAACCCACTGAAACACTTCCCCAGCCACCCTCTGATTTAATTTTTTTTTAGTTGAAGTTAGACACCTTTGTTTATTTTTATGTGGTGCTGAGGATCAAACCCAGTGCCTCACATGTGCTAGGCAAGTACTCCACTGCTTGAGCTACAACATCAGCCCCCTAGTCCCTTTTTATTTGTATTTTGAGACAGCATTTCACTAAGTGGTGTATGTAATGTAAAAAGCTGCAATGGCTCTGCCTGTCAGACACAACCGCAGCTGTCAGAGCGGCGCTCTGCCATGTGGCCCTGCCACTCCCCCTCCCATGAGCTCACCACAGCAGGCAGCAGGCTGGCGCTGGGTTTACCCTGCAGTCCCACCCTTGCCTCCAGCTACCTACCAGCCCATGGTCCAATCATGTGGGGCTCCCTCCCTGGCAGTTGGGTGCAGAACATGCCTGCAGGGAAAGTGAGGTGGGATGACAGCTCCCCTGCCCCTTCCCTATAGCTAGCCCACCATTGGTCCGTTCACTGGCCTGTCATCACCAGCCATTGGCTGATCCCTAGTCCGCCAAAATTCAATTTTCAACAATTGGCCCTATCATTGTTTTGCCCACAAAGTTCGAGAGCTTAAAAGAAGCTCCCCGGCCATGTTTCTTCCTTCCTCTTTTTTCTTTTTTCCCTTTTCTCTTCAGGGCAGACACTATTCATCTGCCTAATAAAATCTCTTGTGTGGGGCTGGGGATTTGGCTCAGTTAGTAGAGTGCTTGCCTTGCTTGCATAAGGCCCTGGGTTCAATCCCCAGCACCACAAAAAAAATAAATAAAATAAAATCTCTTGTGTGAGTTCCGGCAACCTCAGTGGTTTTTCTGGGCACTTTTCATCCTTCAGTGTAGGGCCTTGCTAAATTGCTAAGGCTGGCTTTGAATTTTTAATCCTTCTGCCTCAGCCTCCTGAGCTGCTGGGATTACAGGTGTGTGCCACCACAAGTGGCACCAAGCTTGTTTTCTTGCAAGGGGAAAAAAAAAGTATCCAGGGGCTGGGGACTAGCCTAGTATGCAAGAGGTCCTGGATTTGATCCTCAGTACTGAGGATGAAAATCCTAGAAGTGAAATTTCTAGGTCAAAAGAGACAGAAATTCTTACTTAAAAATAAATAAATAAATAAAGTATGTCTTATCTCCAAACTGTAGTTTAGAAAAGTTATTTATATTCCTATCAGCAGTGTATGAATGTGTGCTTGGTCTCCCATCTGTCGCCATCATCTCCAGAACCTTTACCAATTATTCCCTTTTGAATTACTTGGAACTCTTCCCAATGTTTGACAAACCTATCCTTCAAAAAAAAAAAAAAAAAGAAAAAAGAAAAAAGAAAGAAAGAAAGAAAACGAAAAGAGAGAGAGAATCCTCAATCTTGCTTTACCCACAACTCACCAGACTGTCTCCTTCCCTGGTGGAATTATTTGCACAACCAGGTTCTACCAACTTCTTAGCCTCCTATATTTGTACTTCATTCCCACTGACCTTCTCTTAAGGTTACCGGGGACCTCCTAATTACCATTTTCATTGACCTTTTTACAAGACCTTTTTAAATGCAAAAGTTCCCAAGCATCTACCTGGTACAGAATAAATACTCCTTGTGCTCTATTCCTACAAATTGAAGCTCAGATTTTGTGAACTAAGGTTAAGGAATTCATACTTTGTCCTGAGAGCCAGTGAAGGTCATTAAAGCAAGAGAGACACATCAGATTTGGATTGGGGCCAGGTGTGGTGGCACTGGTTTATAATCCCAGCAACTCAAAAGGCTGAGGCAAGAGAATTGCAAATTGGAGGCCAGCTTCAGCAACCTAGTGAGACCTTGTCTTAAACTAAAAAAAATAGTTTTTTAGTTGGCTTGGTGGTGTATTCCTGTAATCCCAGTGACTCAAAGAGGCTGAGGCAGGAGGATCACAATTTCAATGCTAGCCTCAGTAACTTAGTGAGACTTTATCTCAAAATAAAAAATGTAAAGGGCTGGGGATATGGCTCAGTGGTTAAACTACACTGGGTTTAATCCCCAGTACCAAAAAAATGAAGAAATAAATAAAAAATAAGAGATGGGGGCATATTGCTCAGTGGTAGAGTGCCAGTGTGTTCAGTGCCCTATAGTACAGCAAGGAGAGACAGAGGGAGACAGATTGCTTGACACACACGCACACATCAGGTGTGAGCTGGAGATGATCGGGATTGTTCCCTAGACACACCATACACTTTCCTGCTTGTAGCTGGACAACTATCCTCTTGATCTCTTGATATCAAGAGGAACAACTTAAACTATATGCTGTCAGTTTCTCTAACTCCTCTAACTGCCAGCAAGGGAAATGCCTACACCACATGACACTGGTAACTCCAGAATCACATTTATAAAACTGGTTTAAGCAAGGCATGGTGGTAAGGGCCCGTCATCTCAGTGACTGGGAGGCTGAGGCAGGAGCAACACAAACTTGAGGCCAGGCTCAAAAACTTAGTGAAACCTAGTCTCAAACTGAAAAATGAAAGGGGCTTGGGATATGGCTCAGTAGTTAAGCACCCCTGGGTTCAATCCCCAGTACCCTTCCCCACCAAAAAAACTGGTGTAACCTTGGGTTCGGTATAACTCAGGTAGCAAAGAGAGTATTATGAATCATAATTATCATGGATGCAGACATAAACACAAACTCTGCACCTACCTGGACTGACACATACTGCTCTTAACACACAGCTGTTCCTTTGGTCCCTATAGCAGAGGTTTTTATTTGCAAGCAACAGACAGGAAACCTAACTTTTTTTTTTCCCTTTCAGGGCCGAGGACCAAACTCAGGGCCTTGCACATGCTAGGTAAGTGCTCTGCCACTGAGCTATATCCCCAACCCCAGGAAAGTTAATTTAAGGGAAAGAAAATTTGTTAGAAGATTTGGGTGGGTTCCAGAATTTAAAACCAGATTTCAGAAAGCATAGATTGAGCCCAACTGTGGGACAGAAGACAGAGATAAAGGACAACGTTGCCAGGGTCCACCTTTGGGATGAAGGAGCATAAACATAAAACAGACTGGGTTTTCTGCGCTTAGGTGCACTCCATGCTATCAGGCAGAACCTTGTAAAAAAAAAAAAAAAAGTGCACAAAATCAGACTCAGCAAAAGTGAGGCCCTAAGCAACTCAGTGAGACCCTGTCTCTAAATAAAATACAAAATAGGGCTAAGGATGTGGCTCAGTGGCCGAGTGCCCCTGACTTCAATCCCCCATACCAAAAAGAAAAAAAAAAAAAAAGGCAGAAAGTATACAGAAAAAAATAACCATTGTTCATATTCTCACCAAAATGATTAATCCAAAATGATTAACATTAATATTTAGATATATTTGCTTTGGGGTTTTTTTGTGGCTATACTTTGGTTAAAAGTCACAGAAAATGTTTATGCATATGCTAAAATAAATCCATTTATACTCAGTAGATTTGGCTAACACATGAATGAGCTGGACTCTCATGCTGGCTTCCCATGCAGTCCTGCCATTTTGAGTCCTCTGTTGTTCTGAGGGTCTTTCCCAGAAGGCCCTTTTCCGTAGCAATAGCGGGCAAGACAGGGATTTGTCCAGTTTGTGAAAACTGCAGAGGACAGGGGACAAGGAGTTATCATCATACCAAAGATAAAACTAAAATAATGAAAAAGAAGGACAGATTACACCCTGTTTCACTAAGATGGGTCACTAGGCAGAAAGGGTGGGGCCTGTGTAAAGTCACCAGGGCTGGGGTCAACTTCCCACACAGTCTCTGCAGGTGACCATTTGCTTATTCAGTCATCTATTCAGAAAATACTGATGCCTACTGTGTCCTTGTCCTTTTCTACAGTCTGGGAACATGGTGCATGTGATGACCCTCAGACTAGTGAAGCAGAGAGATGGGAAACCAGTAGTAGTGATTGTGACAGGAAACACATGGAGAGGAACCCTCTGAAGGCCTGTCCGTGGAAGCTCCAGTGGAAGTCAGCAGGCTGGAAGGGAGGGGTTGGGTTAGATGGCGCCTTTTGACCTAGGCTCTGGAAAAGGAACCTGCTTGCTAGTGGGAGAAGGCAAAGCATCTAACAACATGGTGTAATCCAAGGGCTGAAGTGTGGCATGATAGTGGGGCACACACACTCTGATCTGAAACCTAACTCTTGTTGGCTCTGTGGCATCCTTCCTCTGAGCCTCTGTTTCCTGTGGGTACTACAAAGGAAGGTAGGTTTCACAGTCAAGAAAACAGAAGGAGAGGGCTGGGGATATAGCTCAGTTGGTAGAGTGCCTGCCTTGCATGCACAAGGCCCTGGGTTCAATCCCCAGCCCT
>JAJEJO010000897.1:632105-648229 GCA_020662805.1 Glaucomys volans
AAGGAGGATCCCATGAAAGAGATGTGAGTGTTCTTCCAAGCAGAGGAAACAGCATGCACCAGGCAGGGGGTGGGGTGGGCACAGGTGGGCTGGGAAACATGAGCCTCTGGTGGGAAGGAGGAAGGAGAGGTAGGAGTTGACAGAGAGAGTGGACTAGGAGACTGGTCCTCCCACTGCCTCTATCCTCTCCCTCAGAGAAAGTGGAGAAGACAGAAGGGAGAGGAAGAGACAAACAAGGAAATCCATTTCCTTGACCTTTTACCTTTCTTTGATATGACAAAAGTTTATATACATTTAGGGCTGACTTTAGTTGACTAAACTAAAAAAAAAAAAACTCAAAGATAGAAAAAGTAAAAATTAACAAAATTTCTGTTCTAGCTGATCCTCCCCCAAAACCCCTCCAGGGGTCAGGGGCCTTCACATCCTGCTGCAGTGGGAAGCTGTAGGTGGCTGGTGGAGGAGGGCACACCTGAGGTCTGGAGGATGGGAGAAGAACTCACTGGAGAGAGCAGTCTCAGAGGTTCTGAGGCCACCAAACCCAGGGACCTCTCTATTCATTCTTTTCAGAAGTGGACTCTTGGGCAGTTTGTGTAGCTCCAAGGGTAGAGTGCTTGCCTAGAATGTCTGAATTAAAGGGGGTTCTCTGACTTGGGGACGGGGGGGGGGGGGGGGGGGGATTGGGACTGAAAAGTTGGGCTGATTTTTCTATTTGGGTCTAAACCCAGGCTTTTCTGAGTCTCAGTCCTCCAAATGGAAACCTTAATTATTTCTCTACTCAGGATGTTTAGGAGCGGGTGAAACAGCACTCTGTCTGATAAGGCCCCCAGGACCTGACTCGCCCTGGAAAACTTCACCATGCTCCCACTCCAGTGCACCCTCACCTCCTGGCCTTTGCCCATTCTGTTCCCTCTCTTTGGAGGGCTCTTGTCCTGACTGGCTCCTTTTCATCATTCGGGTCTCACTAATTTCAGTGTCACCTCCTCTGAGAGGCCACCCCTGTGTGAGGATGCCCCTGCCCTAGGTCCTCTGACTTCTCACTTTTCCTTCATAGCCCTTGTTTCATTACTTCTTTCCTTATTGGTACTGGGGATTGAACCCTGGCCTTGCACATGCTAGGCAATGACTCCACCACTGAGTCACACCCCAGCCCCTTTATTATAATTTATTTTTCTTTCTTTATTTGAGGGGTTACCGGGGATTGAACTCAGGGGCACTCGACCACTGAGTCACATCCCCAGCTCTATTTTGCATTTTATTTAAAGACAGGTTCTCATTGAGTTGCCTAAGGGCCTCACTAAATTGCTGAGATTGGCTTTGAATTCTCGATCCTCTGCCTCATTCTCCCTAGCAGCTGGGAATACAGGCCTGTGTCACCACACTCTGCTCCTTATTATAATTTGCAATAGTTGTTTATTTGTATGTATCTACCTCTCATATGAATGCTGAAGGCAGGAACCGTCAGGTTCCCCAGGGTATTCCTGATGTCCTGATGTCCAGAACACAGTGCCTGGGTTGGTTCAGGGCAGAAGCACTCAGTTTTGTTCAATGAATTTATTTGGCACAGATGACATGCCAAGAACCCTACTAGGCCCTGTGAAGTCAGTGACAATCAAACAATCCTCATAGAGTGTGCAGGCTTTTATATCCTCCTTGTGCCCAAGGAAGAACTCTGAATTTCCTGTCAACATACAAGCTGAACTCAAAGGACACTGAGACCAAAAGTGATGAGAAAGCATTCAACTCTCCACCCCTGGGGTCTTAGTGCTAAGTGTATGTTAGTTTTATAAGAAACTACCTGACCACATTCCAGAGTGACTTTACATTCCCATCAGCAATATGAGAAATCCAGTTTCTCTACATTCTAATCTGAATTTGACAGTTGCTTTATTTTTATTTTTTTTGTAATACCAGGAATTGAAACCAGAGATCCTCTAACACTGAGCTACATCCTCAGCCCACCCCTCCTTTTTTTTTTTCCCCCTTTTTGGAGATAGGGTCTTGCTAAATTGCCAAGGCTGACCTGGAAATTTTGATCCTCCTTCTCAGCCTCCCAAGTAGCTGGGATTACAGATATGTACCACCATACCTAGTTGATAGTCAGTATTTTTGGTTGTTATTAATAGGTATTTAACAAGGTATTAATAGGTATTTAACAATTAAACATGTGGTTTAATTTGCATTTTCCTAATGACTAACAGTGTCAAACATCTTTTCAAAAGCATGTGAAATATCCTACTTGATAAGATTTATGCTGATGTTTTGGTTGTGGTTGTTTTTGTTTTTTTTTTTTTTGGAACCAGGGATTGAACTCAGGGACACTCGGCCACTGAGCCACATCCCCAGCCCTATTTTGTATTTTATTTAGAGACAGGGTCTCACTGAGTTGCTTAGGGCCTCACTAAGTTGCTGAGGCTGGCTTTGAACTAGCGATCCTCCTGACTCAGCCTCCGGAGTTGCTTGGATTACAGGCATGTGCCACCCACGCCCAGCTTTGGTTGAGTTTTGAGAGCTCTTTATATATCAGAGATACAAGTCCTTTGTCAGATATATAGTTTGCAAATTTAAATTAAAATTTTTTTTTTTCTGGTACTGGGATTGTACCCAGGGGCACTTAACCACTGAGCCACATCCCCAGCCCTTTTTTGTATTTTATTTAGAGACAGGGTCTCACTGAGTTGCTGAGGCTGGCTTTGAACTCGTGATCCTCCTGCCTCAACCTCCAAACTGCTGGGATTGTACGTGTACACCACCATGCCTGGCGAAAGTTTTAATTTTGATGAAGTTCAGTTGATTTTTTTTCTTTCATGGATTGTTTGATATCATATCTAAGAACTCTTCATTTAGCTCTAGGTCTTGAAGATTTTCACCTGTTTTAAAAATTTCAACTTTTACATTTTATTTTAAATCTATTTTGTCTTAATTTCTGTGTAAATTGTGAGATTTGTTGAAAAGACTATCCTTAATCAAATGTTAAAAAATCAGTTGTATTTGTGTAGATTGACTTCTGGGCTCTTTATTCTGGTACTTTGATCTCTTTGTCTTTCCCATCTATAAAACACTGTCTTGCTTAATTTAGCTATAGTTTTTGTTTTCTGTTGTTGTTGTTGTTTTGGTGCCAGGGACTGAACCCAGGGGTATTTAACCACTGAGCCACATCCCCAGTCCACTTTTATTTTTTATTATGAGACAGGGTCTCACTCAGTTCCTTAGGCCTCATTAAATTGCCGAGGCTGGCTTTGAATTGGCGACCCTCATGCCTCAACCTTCAGAGCCAATGGGATTACAGATGTGTGCTACCTTGATGGACTAGTGTTTCTTCCTATTTTGTTCTTGTTTTACAAAACTGTTTAGCTACTTAGTATGCCTTTTCACTAACGTGTTAAAATAAGTATGTCTGTGTATCTTAAAGAAAAAAGTGGGGGGTGGGGTGAAGAAAAAAAACTTCCCTGGAATTTTGAGAGGAATTGCATTAAATTTATAGATTAATTTGTGAAGAAATGATCTCTTTACTATACTGAATATTCTAATTCAAGAACAGGTGGTTTCCATTTATTTAGATCTGACTTCTTTCATCAATATTTTGTAGTTTTCAGCATATAAATCTTGTACATTTTGCTAGATTCATACCTAAGTATTTCATTTTTGAGAGATTAGAATTTTTTTTTTTTTTTTTTTTTTTTTTGCAGTGCTGGGGATTGAACCCAGGGCCTTGTGCTTGCAAGGCAGGCACTCTACCAACTGAGCTATATCCCCAGCCCATTTTTTTTTTTTACATTTGATTTCCACATGTTCATTGCTAGCTTATAGAAATACATTGTTTTGAGATGTTTCCCCAGTTGACAAGAGATCTTCCTTCGCCAGCTTCCAGAGTAGCTGGGACTTCAGGTGCATATCATCAGGACCAGTTCACACAATTTTTTGGTTGGTCTTGTATACTTTGACCTGCTGAATTCATTTAGTTTGGAAAGTTTTCTGAAAGATTGATTCTTAATTTTCTACATAGACTTCCATGTCAGCTGCAAAATTGGGACAATTTTATTTATTCCTTTCCAATCTGTATGCCTAACTTTTATTTATTTCCTTTTCCTTGCCGAATTGCACTGGTTGGGACTTTCAGTATGATGTTGAATAGGAACAGTGAGATGGGCTTCCTTGCCTTGTCCTAATCTCAGGGGGAAGCATCTACTGTTTCAATATTAAGCATGAAGTTAGCTGCACAGATTTTTGTTGATGTTCTTTATTACGATGAGGAAGTTATACTCTTCCCTGTCAGCTGAATTTTCATCATGGATAATGAATTTTATTAAAATTTTTTTTTACATCATTTGATTTGATCACGTGGCTTTTTTTTTTTTTTTTCCCTCGTTAGATTTTCTGAAATAGTGAAAAAAACTTAGAGACTTCCCTCACTTTACAATTTTCTCAGACTTCCAGGTTTCTGGTAACTCAGTTGCTACCACTGGTCTAATTTCCTAACTGCTCCAGAGAATGTGATTTGAGCCCTACACGTGACCAAACAAACTAAATAAACCAAATGTAGGAATTGTGGACCCTAGAATACACGCTTGGAGATGTACAGTGCATATTGATTCAGAGAAGCCATGGAATTTGACCAGAGGCCCCTTACCCATTTTTTCTTTTATATGTAAACCATTATGCTCCCATTGGACTTTTTCTGAAACACACTTAGTTTTTCCTAACTACTCAAATGATCCTGTCCCCTAATTTGCAGGTAATCTAAGGAGTGAAAAAAAAGTGCCCCGATCAAGGCTCCAGTTAGTAGCATCACACACAAGATCTCAGCCCACCGTTCCTCCAAACCATATTGGATCATGTTGTTTGACATGCTAACATATCAGCCACCACTCCTGCAGTACCAGACACCATTCTGGACAAGATGAATGTAAATTCATCACCTGTCAAGCATTTGAGGTGTCTCCAGGGCCCTTCATCCCCACTAAGCCTAGGTTTGAGGAGTTCAAGTTCCTGGTTTCAGGAACCTGCCTGTGGATGGGCGGCTTGTAACACAGTCCTGGCCAATCTTGCCATTAGAGCTCCCTCCTAGCAATGAATGGTTCAGATTTGGGAACACAACCAAAAGTGGTCTAGTAAGATTTGATTCCAGAAATTCTGTGCAAATTTGATGCCAAAGTTGAAAGATGAAAGAGACCTTGTTCCCTTATTACAGGCCTGAGCCCCTGATGCAATCATAACAGAAGAACCTACCTTAGAATTCATTTGTGTTTTATTTTTTGTGGTGCTGGGGATCAAAGTCAAGGCCTGGCTCAGGCTAGTCAAGCACTCCAAAACTGAGGTCCAACCCCAACCCACTACCCCTTAAGTCAGAACTGCTAGCATATTTTCCTTGTCCCCACCCCCTCAATTAGTTAGATGAAATCCTGTCACTTGCCAACAAAAATCTCACCTAATTCTCATGTGAGACTGATAGACCAGGAAAAGGGATCACTGAACTGGCTGGTAGGCCACTCTTGACAAGGAGTTGATGACTACCCTAAAGTTCCACAGCAGAGAACAACCTCTTCTACACCCCCAGTTTACTTTTGTCCCCCCATCCACACCCTCAGCTTAACATCATCCCCACTTCTCACCAAAGAATACAGGCAGCCAAAGGCAGCTTGGTCAATACTTGGTATACATCATACATTTATTAGTGAATATCCCTCTGAAATCAGCAACAATATTAAAAAAAATAATGATTGCACTACTTGGTCAAGCAGAACTAGCAACTTTCATTTTAAAAAAAGTACAAATCTGTTAAAAATTTCAATCAGTATACACATATATATAATACAACATACTAGTTATGTTAAATGCTACAAACCAATGTGAATCCAATGGAATGGAAAAAACCACACATTTAAGCTTTAAGAACCATTTTTTTCTCTATATATTAGCATTTTCTCAAATACATACATGGGAAAAATGAGGTAACTGTAAAATGTGCAAGGAACAGGGCCCCCGAAATTACATATATTTATATATATATATGTTATTATATATATATAAAACCTTTCTAACACAGAACACAGGCGCTGGGCCCAGCCAGGGCTGGGGGAAGGTGCCCACTGTCATGCCTAGGCCAGAAGTTGGTAATTAAGAGTAAACAATGACAAGCCCCCACCACAGGAAATCATTGGTAACATGGCATCTATAGCAAGGTCGGCAAATCACAAACATCCTAAATAATTGTTTCATAAATCTTTTTTTATGATGATTAAAAATAATGTTGTTCCCCCCCAGTAGCTGCTGTTGGAATCACTGCTGCAGCCAACACACAATCCGCGAGCCTGTTTCCGCCTGCCCCGGGAATGGTCAGGGTTTGGAAAACCTTTTGTTGGGGTGAGGAAGGGAGGGGGTTTTGGAAAGGGTGGTTCTTTGTGTAAAACACATGGGTTTTCAACACTGCTATAAATATAGAAACGTCACCTGGAGTTATATACAGTAAGACTTTGGGTTCTCCATGGGGGTGGGACCAGGCTGATGGGTCCCATGGCAGGCTGGGGCGGGTGGGAGGCAGGGAGCCAGGGCCGCTGTGGGGAGAACGAGGGTGGTTGGAGCATCCCTGAGGCAGCAGGCGCCAAGGGCTGCCTGCTAGGATGTGCCGGCCCCACACGCAGTTCGTTCAGGGCAGCAACCCCAGCTGAGGGTAGGAGAGGAAAGGAACAGGATCAGAGAAAGAAGGTGGGGAGCTCAGCCAGACCCTACAGGGGCCTCCTCCAGACCTTGGAGGGCAGGGATCAGGCTGGGAGGAGTCCCCTGGAGGTGGAGGTCCACACCCTCCCTGGTCCCCATCCTCCTGGGATTCCTTGGAAGTGACTCACCCAGGCAGGTGGGAGATGGGCCCTGGCTGGAGAGGGAGAAATGCCCTGAAAAGCGTACGGTCCCAGTAGGCTCTAGGGACGTGTGCAGTACAGTGCATGGCAGTTATCAGCTGAGCACAGACCCCCCCAACCCTGCCCCATGACTGCCAGCCGCCCAGCCCAGCCCCAACCGCACACATGCATGCAGGCCAGGCGGCGCCACTTGACCCTTCTCTGCCCCCTGGGCATTAGGTCCTGGTTGGTCCCTGTACCCCACCCCCAACCATTAAACCAAAAGAAAAAAGAATTGTCTTAAATATCCACACCCCCAAATCCTACACGCATTTTTGGGCCAAATGAATAAACAAAAACTGCTGCTCCTCACATTCATGCAAAACAACAGAGGGGAGAAGATTGGGCATGGATCTGACCCCATCATGGGTGGAGGGGCAGCCACCAGGAGCACAGGGACCCTGCCCAGTGTGGCCCAGGTCCCCTCAGGATGTATGTGTTCCAGCTTGGGCCTGTCTCCCATTTGCTGAGGCCTGGCTGGGATGTCCTCCAGCCTGGAGATGGGGCTGGAGTATTGCTGTGCCTGGAGTGAGGGTCCTTGAGACAGACACACCCTGCACAGCAAACTACTTAGAGCTGGCTGCCCAAGTTAAGCAGGGGGACTCAGTTCCAGGTCCTAGAAAATGGTTTCATGCCACCATCTGTCCACATGCCTGGCAGTGCGCCCTGGGCAGAGAGCACACTATTTCAGTGCAAGAGACAAGATGGCCCAGAATGGTGAGTCCTTTGCCCATCCTGGGGCCAAGGATCTCTACCAGCCATGAGAGGGGAGTATAGCCCTGGCTCTCAGTGCCAGCAGGAAAAAGGAGGACACAAGGGTGGACAGGAGGGACACTGAGCTGGGGATACCCAGGCAGCTCCGTGGCAGGCAGACAGGCAGGCAGATTGGGGAAGTAGTCTTTGGAGCTTGGCAAATGCAGGGGCTTATTGCAGGGGCTTCTCACAGGGAGGACTCTGGCACCAGCTCTGGAGATGCAGGTGGGAACCAAGGGGCAGGTCTGGGCCATTCCCTCCCCCATCCTCCCTGGGTCCCCCCGAGTTTCCAGAGCTTCGGGCAGGGTTCTCGTGGGCAGCTGTGGGGCTTCACTCAGCCTCCCTGGGCACCTCGGAGGCATCCGCTCGGCAAATGGGACATGTCCGGTTGGCCTAGGGGAGCAGTAGCAAGTCAGAATCCGCTCTCACCTGTCCTTCACCCACCCCTTTAGTTCAGCTGCCTGGTGAGGATCTGGCCAGCGGAGCCGGAACTTCTGGATGATGACAGGGACAAGGAGGAACGTTCTCCAGGTTTGCCCTGCCCCTCACCATGGGAAGACGATCTGGGGCCACCATACCTTCAACCACTTGTCGACACACTTGGTGTGGAACTCATGGTTGCAGGGGAGGACTCGGAGTAGCTGCCGTGCCTCAAAGTCACTGAAGCAGACCACACACCTGGAGGGACACGGTGTCACTTGCACACTGATGGCTGAGGGAAGGCTCATCACAGTGTAATTCCCCTTGAAGGGAATATCACTGCAGCCCAGTTGTTCAGGGGCAAGAGACGGTGTCCTGGTACTCACAGCGTCTGCTCTGACTGATGGCTGTCTGGGTTAAAGCGGTAAGATGGGAGCTGCTCTATGTCTGCTTTGGTGAGACCTCTGGGCTTGGCATCTCCCAGTCGCTCAGCTAGGTTCAGAAGGGCCTAAATAAAGGTTGAAGGGGAGGGTCAGTAACACCCAGAGCTGGAAGTCTCCCAAACCCCTCCTCCCAGCATGGTAAGCCACGGGACCTCATAGTTCTCCATTTCCACATCATCCACATCGAGATCCAGGCTGATGGTGGGCCCCATCGCTGTTGGTGACATTGGCAGCATCGAGCTAGAGAAGAAAGGTGTGGAGTCCTAAGGTCAAGGTTAATATGGGCGGGGGAAGGGAGAGCACAGAACTGCTCCTCTAACTTCTCCATACAAAGTCCACAGCTCTGCACAGTTTACAATGGGGACCCTGGTGTTTATTCTAGGATGGGAACAAATAGTGTGTGTATGTGGCTTGCTGGAGATACTAGATAGCTTTGGAGGAGGACCTGAGGTCTCCAGGATCAGAGGGTGTCACAGCTCTGGGGCAGATGTGCTGGTACTTACAGGAAGTAGGGCAGGAAGCTCGGGTAATAAGGTGGTGGTGGCGGCGGTGGTGGTGGCGGCGGCGGCGGGGGCAGTGGCTGTTGCAGGCGGTATCTCTGGGTGCTCATTCTTCGCGGCACCATGTGAGAATACGACTGCAAGGGGGGCCGCATACAGGTCAGACTGTAGGCCTGCTTCCTGAATGCCCAAGAGCCTGGCTGGGAGGCAGGGCTGGCACTTACCATACCAAAGGACAGCTCCTGGTGCAGTGGATCATGGGGCAGGTAGTGTAGGGGCACTGAGGGGGACAAAGCTGGGCCAGGGGCAGAGGTGGAGTAAGTGAAGCCACCCAGAGGGTGCTGTTCCCCCCGCAGGTCCACATCATTATCAAGGCGCTGTAGGGGCTAGAAGTGATAGGGGTGGTCAGTCACAGAAGTGATAAAAGAAATCCTCAACCCTCCCCTCCACTTTCCCTCTCTACCATAGACCCAACCCCAAGACTCACCATACGGGGGTGCTGGGTCTGCAGTGATACAAACTGCCCAAGAGGCGCCATGTGGGTGGGCTGGGGTGGAGGGGCTGGCGGTGGGGGGTGCAGGATGTAGTGGTCACTGGAGATGAGGTGGGGGTATGTCTGATAGGGCATAGGGAGCTGCTGCATGGTACACGCCTGGATCAGCTGCTGAAAGAGAGGGTGAGGGCAGGGGGAGGCTGGAGAATGTTCTTCTGGGCTCTGGGCTGGGCCTTAACGTGTGATGAGGGCCAGGGGCTATACACACAAACCCAGTAGCCTTAGCGGATCTAGATGTCCCATCTGTCTTAAGCTACCCAGAAAGTGCACAGTATTTGAAAGACCCACAGCTTCCACTCTAGCACCTATGCCAATATGTACTAGGGTACAGGGAGGTCCTTAAACCCTGAAATACTCTATCAATGCATGTGAAAATGCTTTGATACATTTTTTCTAGAAAGGACTATGGACTGGAACTCTTGATAGCCTGGGTGAACACTGTTAGGTCAGCTCAATTCAGGGTTGCCTGCTGAGTTGTCCTGGGGACAGATAGCTGCTTGCAGCTGGGGCTTGCACCTGGGGTAGGAAAAGCAAGCACCTACTTACCGGGGGCGGGAGGCAGCAGAGGGGGTAGTGCTGCCCACTGAACATCACTGAGCATGCTGGGAGCTGCTGGGCACTGCAGCCAGGGATGTGTTGGCCTGTAGGCAAGGGGAAGCCTTGGGTGGTCACTGTGGTGACTGTGTAGGACAGAGGGACAGGTCCCTGGTGCACCTGTGAGTAGAGAGAGCCAGGGAACTGTAGGGAGGCCCCACCACTCAGGTTACCCTCAGGAGAAAAAGTCCTGCCAGGCTCAGCTCCCAGGTTCCTGTCCCTACTCAACTAGGGACCTACCTAGTTACAGATCAGACCATTCTCTGGCCCAGGCATCCCAGGGAAGAACCTCCAGGAATTCAGGAAGAGCACCCAGCTCTTTTAGTCATTCACTCTGTGGCCCCAGGGAAGGCCCTGCCTTTGTTTGGACCTCAGTTTACCTACCTGTAAAACAAGGCTAATAATGTCTCCCTTGACCATGCAATGAGTTAATCAAGGTGGAACCAGGGCGTTGTAGCCTTGACCTCTTAAGACTGGCTAGTCAAAGGCTGGGGGACAGCAGCAGAGTGGAGAAGTGTTCTGCCTACCTGCTCGTGGAGATCAACCATGAACGGGCTCTGCTGGGTGGCTGGGTGCAGCATTCGGGGGCTCCCGCCGGCAGGAGCCGAGGCTCGGTGCTCCTCTAAGGGGAGGTGTGGTGGTCGGGGCAGCGGCTGCTGGGAGGGTAAGCGCTCATCCTGGGCAGGTGGGCTGGCCAGGGGGCCCTCGTGGCTGGGGCTGCACCACAGAGAGGAGGCCCCAAAGGACTGAAGGGGTGCCACTCATTCACAGAGCAGGGAGAGAAGCCAGGGTTGTACACCCACAGCTCAGGACCCTGGGCCCCATCCCTCTGGAACCCCAGGCCCCAGTCAAGTTGACCACCTCAATACCAGGATTGGGAGACTCCCTCCTACCTTCCCCAGAGCTGGCCTGGAGTGCTGTGAGGTCCTGCAGAGAATCGCCGCTGACCCACAGGGATGGAAGGTGGCCACCTAGTCACTGCCAGAGCCCATGGTCGCATCAGGGGAACACTGGGCTGGAGGGGCTAGGCCAGGGCTCACAACCCTAGGAGGCAAACAGACAAACCGAGGAATGGAGAAGTCAGGTCACTGTGCCCCATTGCAGGTTGGGGAGACTGAATCAAACCCCTGTAGTGTGATTCCAGGGGCCAGTGATGTTTATCACACCCCTGGACTACATGTGCACTCTGAAACAGGCCCTGCTCTGGGCCCTGGGGTCCAGTGCTGACGGATTAGGGACAGGCTCAGCCTGCAAGGAATTATGCCTCAGATTCCAGGTCTGTGAAATGGCATCAAGTCCCCTCAGAGTTGAGTTTGGAGATCTGGTCAGCACTGTGGGGCCAGCTGGTTCCAGCAAAGCTCCTGCTGGGTAGGGCTCCTGGTATGGGGCCTTGGGCAAGGACCTTTCCTTGCCTTCTGCCAGGGGCTGCAACTTGGCCTCCAGCCATCCTCCCTCCCATTTGGCTGGTTCAGAAGGGATCCCAAAGAGGCCTGGAACCCAGTTCTCCTCCCACTATCACTAGGTAAGAGGTTCCAACCTGATTTCTGCCTTTGGGGGTTTTCAGTTCAAGGCAAAGCAGTATTTTTTTCCTTCACTAGTTCCCACAGTGCCTACCCAAGTGTGACTTCATCTACTCTTCAAGAAAGGTCTTGTTAGAGCATTTGGCAGAGGAGAAAAACCGAAGATCAGCAGGAGGAAAGACTTGCCCCAGACCCCACAGTAAGTATTAAAGCTAGGACAGGGGCTGCTATAAGCCTGTCCCTTGCATCCTGCTGCTGATCACAGGAGGAAATGAAGGGAGTGGTTACTGATAGCCTACTGAGTCTGGCATAGGCCCTTTGTTCAGGGTGGTGGGGTGGTGGGGATCCTAACACTGCCCCCAAAGTGGAAGGTGGGGCCTGCTAAGGAAAAAAAGGGAAGCAATACCCTGAGAGAGGAAGTTGAGAAGGAAGAAGGAATGGGTGGGGCCAGGGCCTCCTCCCCAGAGTCAGAGAGGAGGCCCAGGTGGGGGAAGTTGGGGGACCTGGCTCAATCCCAGGCTTCCATTCATTAACTTCATAGGTTGGGCTAAGGCCTTGGCAGGGAAAGCTCTAGAACCTGTCAGGTCCTGTAAAGTTGAAGGGTGCATCAAACAGGGCCAGCCCTTTGATGTTCCTGACACAGGGAACTGCCCCCCACCCCAACAAATTTCCAATGTATTCTTTTTTTTTTTTTTTTTTTTTTTGCGGTGCTGGGGATTGAACCCAGGGCCTTATGCTTGCAGGGCAAGCACTCTACCAATTGAGCTATATCCCCAGCCCTCCAATGTATTCTTGATACTCAACTTGAAATGTCACCTCCTCGTTGACACAGCCAGGGAGCTGGTGTTAACTCTCAGTTCAACATCTTGTTCTTTCTTGCCAATAGCAGCAAGAACCATTTCCTCAGTGCAGGGCTCTATAAGCTTGGGCCCTAATTCTCAAAACAAGCCTTCCTAGGAGTTATCACCTCCATTTTACAGTTCCTGGCTGAATCCACACAGGCGGGAAGTGTGTAGATTGGAATTCGCATTTCTCCCCTAACTCAAGGGCTCTGGCACTCAGAGGAGGGTGTGGACAGGGTGCAGTGACCTCCTTGTGTCTAGCACAGGGCAGGTGTTATAAATGTGTACTGAAGAGAGTCAAACATACAGTCCAAGGCCACACAGTCTGGCAGTGATGATGTTAGTACCAATAATTAAAAACTGGGAGATTACAATAAAACCTCTCAGGGGAGGGGAGAAAAGCGGGAAATCTGGTCCCACTGGGCCTTATTTCTGCATGCCTTCCTCATATGCTCTCTGGGTCACTCAAGCCCATTTTCTTAACCTGCCCACTATAGATGACAGTGTTTGTGACCTCTGGCATGAGCCAAGTGCACATTCTTATACACACATTTATATTCATAGCCCTCTTCCTGCTGTCAATCTTCCAAACAAATGAGGGACAAGGGAGACATAGATAACTGAAGCAACAGACTCTTGGCCCACCCCAGACCCTCTTTGGGGATTCAGGGAACAAGGGCACCTAGATTTTACCAAATTCCCTAGCAATTTCTATGGCAGGGCTGGGGTTGTGGCTCAGTGGTAGAGCCCTTGCCTATCATGTGTGAGGTACTGGGTTCGATTCTCAGCACTGCATATAAATAAATAAATAAAAATAAAGGTCCAAGCCGGGCGTGGTGGCGCACGCCTGTAATCCAAGCTACTTGGGGGGCTGAGTCAGGAGGATCACGAGTTCAAAGCCAGCCTCAGCAACTTAGCAAAGCCCTTAGCAACTCAGTGAGACCCTGTCTCTAAATAAAATACAAAATAGGGCTGGGGATGTGGCTCAGTGGCCAAGTGTCCCTGAGTTCAATTCCTGGTTCCAAAAAAAAAAAAAAAAAAAAAAAGGTCTATCAACAACTAAAAAATATATTTAAAAAAAATTTCTTGGGTTTGGGGATGGAGGTTAGTATATCTTATTTTCTGAAGGTTTGGAACTTCTGCTCTAGTTGATTCCAGAGATCTGGGAGCCACGGTTCTACCAATGAGAAATAGAAACAAAAAGAACTATAACATTTCCCACGTGCCACCTTCATGAGTCCTCATACAACCTTTGGAGGTAAGGACACGGAGGCTCAGAGAGATGAGGTCCATGGCCAGTCAGCTCAAGTTGTGAGGGCACTGGAGCATGACCCAGTCTGACCATAAAGCACCCACAACTAACCATCAAGTCAGTAGCGGCCAGTGGCCTCAACTGCTCCTTTGTACCCAGCTGTCTTCTGAGGCTAAGTGGTACTAATGCTCATGGGCACTAATACCAAAGAGACCCAGGTCTATGGGAATCTACTACATGGCCAGACCTCCTACAAAGACACCTAGTCCTCAGGAAAGGTAAGTAAGGAGCTAAAAAAAACCAGACCAACAGACAGACAGCAGCAGTCATCACAGTCCTACACTTAATACCCCCAATTTCTGGCCAGAGTCTTGGTTAAAGACTGTAGGTACATGGCTTCCCCTTTACTGAACTTCAGCTTCCTTCTCTGCAAAACAGGAACAACCCACTAACTGCCACCCAGAGCACAGTCAAGGACTGCAGCAGAAGTGATCTGTCAAGTTTAAACTCAGTTTGGGTATGAATGATACACAAAAAATAAGATACACTAACCTCCATTCCAAACCCAGGCAGAAACAGGGCACTACTTTAAGCACAAGGAACACAAGCAGCAAAGAGGGGACGCACCCACTTCACAGCTGACAAAACTGAAGCCCAGAGAAAGGAAGAAATTTGATATAGGCCACAAAACCTAAGGAACACAATTGGTCCTGGCTGGCCCCTTAGGCCCAGACTCTCTCATTAGGCCCCTTTTTCTTTTTTTTGGAACCAGGGATTGACCTCAGGGACACTTGGTCACTGAGCCACATCCCCAGCCCTATTTTGTATTTTATTTAGAGACAGAGTCTCACTGAGTTGCTTAGGGCCTCGCTAAGTTGCTAAGGCTGGCTTTGAACTCGCGATCCTCCTGACTCAGCCTCCCAAGTCACTTGGATTACAGGCGTGCACCACCACGTCCGGCAGGCCCCTTTTTCTCATTAGCATCAGTAGTCCAAGGAAGGACCACCTAATTCCAACTCTATTCCAAGTCATAAAAGAGATCGAGAGAGATCTGTCTTCCAGGCACCTGTGAGTAGCTCTGTTGTGGAGGGAAAAAAGTGAGGACGAGTTGGAGCTAGCAACTTGCTCAAGGTCAAACAGCAAGGGTGGCCAGCTTAACTGCTTTGCCTTTCCACATTGGCACAGTGTTCTCAAAAACGTTTGTGTAAATGGGTTGACAGTCCCCTCTCAATCCAATCCCATTTGCCTAGAGGCAGGTATCTCACTTTGCACTGACACTCCCACATTCACCCACTTCTCTGTCAGCCAACTCCCTAAGTCCATTGCTCCATGCAGATACCCTGACCCCAGCTTAAGGAGCCCATGCCATTTGGGCCTGGGGTCTGCTTGCAGAAGAGATACTCCCTTTTGCAGATGAGCAAAGTCAAACCCTAGAAGCATAAGTAAACTCAGGCACGAAGAGAAGCCCCTTCCCTACTTTCCTGCCCCACCCCCACTCCAAAGAGGAGCTCTCCAACGTGTGGTGCCTGGAGGCGGTTGAAGGCGGGACCACCACACACTGAGCCTGGAGTCTGGCTAGTTCAGACTCTGGGTGACCTTGGTCAGGAAAATCCCTTAGCTTCTGAAAGTCTCAGCTGTCCCAACTGTAAAATGGGGCAGAAATCTCTCTTCCCTGGAATGCCACCCAAAAGCCAGAGGAGACAAGAAACCTGGAGGTCACATTAGAAGGGGGAGGAGAGCCGGGGTCCCTGAGGGACAGGCTCCTCCCCAGATCTGGCCAGGCGCAGGTCGTGGGGCTCCAGGAAGCTTCCACAACCAGCTTTCCCTGGAATGGGGAAGGGGTCTGAAACTCGGACATCTGCCCCGAGCGGGGCCTCCCGCGTCCCTTTCCAATTCCTTTGTGCCACGCTCAGAGGGAATGGGGGCAGGAGGCCAGACTGCAGCGCCGGGACCGGAGCGCTGTGACTTTAAGAGTCGAGGATCCTGGACCATGTGCTCGGCGTGAGACAAAAGCAACAACAAAGGAAGTGGCGGCCACAGGGGGAGGGGGCGGCTCCTTCCTCTCCAACCGCAGCGCTCTGCCTCTGGAGAGGGAAGACCCGGTCCGGCCTTGGAGGGCGCAGGGGGGTTCCCTGATCTCAGGGGTCTGGCTAGTCCCTACCGCCCGTGATTAACCCCTGCGGAGCCAGCAGGATCATTAGCCCCAATCCCCGGGGAGGGAAACGGAGTTTCAGGGGTGCGGGGATCGGGAGTTACCGGCCTTGGCCTCGACTCACCTTCGGCCGCCCGGCCACACGTTGACTCCTTTGTTCGCAATCTAGGAAGGCTAAGCCGGGCAGGGGGGCGGGGGGGGG
>JAJEJO010000898.1:0-18255 GCA_020662805.1 Glaucomys volans
GAGTGAGGAGGAAGGGGTCTGGGGTGACTTCTTCATTCCTGGCAGATGTGGTAGAAGAATAATTTGTGTATTGGAATAACACAATTTATTTGGATACATTTAGAGCTGCCTGTGCATTCCCAGCCAGAGACATGCAAGAAGCAGTTGCTAATCTGACTTCTGTTTCAGTGTCATTTGCAGCATTTGGGGCAGGCAAAGTGGAGTTCAGAACTTTGGAGAAAGATCAACAAGGTGTTTCACTCTACAACAATGTGCACAGGGGGGAAAACTTTCTAAGACATACCCTTCAGAGTCAAGGAAGTAATTTAATGAGTGCAGTTTGCCTACAGGGAACTGACATGAGCAAGAGACCCCATAAAAATGCTGATGAGTGGTTCATAGTATTTGGGACACTGTATGGTTAAAACTGATCAAGCCCACAAGCTACATTTAACCTTGGGTCACCATTTCATATTGACTCCCTGAAGCAGTGTTGACCTCCAAACATCAGTAATGTGAGGAAGTACCCAGGTAGCTCAGCAGAACCCAAGATTATTCTTTCATTAAAATTTATGTGCCCTCTCCGTGATTTATTTTAGATTCAATGTGTCTCATTGCCCATGTGATTGTGTCTTTCCATTTCTCTACACTTTCCACAGCCACAATCAGGGTGGCAATATTGAGGACAAAGATCTTTCCTACAGCTGACAATGGGACAAGATGAGAAAGGAAGGAGTCACACTTCAAAGCACTCAATATAGGAAATATTTGGCAAGAAGCAGAACTGAGGAGTTTTAAAAGCTCTTGTCTCAAAGCTTAACAGGCAAGTGTGGGAGTAACTACTCCAAAGTTAGACTTTCTTAAACATTGTAACTTCCCTTCATTATTACCCAAGGTGTGAAAGATAAATTAAAAAAAATAATGGAATGAGGTTTGTACGTTTAAGTTTTCACTTTACATGACGTGTCTACCCCTAGTGAGGTAAATATTTTATGGCATAATCCTCAGGAATAGTTTTTCAGTCCCTCAGAGATGAGTTAACTCTTTGGGAACCTAAACCTAGTTTTCTAAGCTGGGTACCTGGAATAGTCTAGAGAAATATTCCCTGGGTGAGAAGCACCTAAAGTTGTGTTCAGCGTCTCACCAATGGTTGTGAGGCCTCCACATTTTACGTGACGAAGACAGGATTTCTCAAAAGTTAAGCTCTGCTGGAGTGATGCCATAGCCCCCTCTGACAAGGGTGCTTCCTCTTTGGTAAAGCAAGCTGTCTTTCTTTGTCTGAACCACATAAATTCTAGATCTTCCTCCTCAGGGACTTCTGGTCCCTGGAGTTCATAAGCAAGAACTCAGGCTCGGCCTGTCACTGTGAGAGGGATTCTATCCTGGTCATTAACAACATTCCAGCCAAGAGCTCTTCACTGGGAAAGGAGAGGCTAGGGACCTGATTTACAGGACTCTGCTGATGATCATATGAGAAGGTCTACACATTGCCAGCACAGAAAGGGTTGCCAAAAGGTCCTCAGGGAATACTGTGGGTTGACCAGAAGACCAGCAGGTATCTGGAGGAGAAGGAATTTGGTGGGCAACCGAAGTATCTGCTGGTCCCTAGGCTGATTTTCGGTCCTTTGATGCAGCTTCTTATAATACAAGGTTGGATACGTATGTGGATAGGTGGGACATGATGTCAAACCCAGGCAGGTGAAGGATCTAATACCCTATATTTCCTGGGTAAGATCCCTGGCATAGATGAATGAATGAATGAATGAATGAATGATGAATGAATGAATAAAATAAAAAAAAAATGAATAAATAAATGAATAAATAAATAAATAAAATGGAAATATAAAGTTGAAAGAGTCTCCTTGCCAAGCTGGGCAGCTTGGCAATATTTACTGACAACTTGGAGAGTTTACTGTTGCCACAGGATGCCAAATACAGAAATGAACCACTGTGGTCAAAAGAAGCAAGTGCACAAGAAAGACATCTAACATCTAGCATCAAAGATATTTCTGATAGAGCATCAGGTGACTTATTCCTTAAATTTAAAATATTGCTATTAAATTTCAGCAGAAACCAGATAACTTCATCCTTTGGTGACCATTCAGAAAGTTATGACCATTCACATGTAACCATTCAGAATATTATTTATTAATCCAGTCAAGTAATCTTGCATTTTTAAAAAAATCGTGCTCACACTTTAAAAAAATTTAAATTTGTATCCCGAACTTTCTATAACCCCTTCAGTGAAACTGAGAGGATCTGAAATTACACCAGCAGATCAATAGCTGGACCTTGATCAAACCTAGCAATGGGTCTGCAAACTCGTTCCCCAGATGCAGAGAGCCTGCAGGCTGGGGCAGGGGCAGGTTTGTGTCTGGGAAATGAATAACTTGAGGGAGAAAGATGGAGTTTTATTAATTTTGAGTCTTTAAAACCTGATGTGAGAAATGGCACTCATATAGATCCTTAATTAATAAACTATTGTTAAAATGTATTTGTGGTTCTTGTTTGCTTCTTTTAAAGTTTTTCTTTTGTATGCATGTGTGTGAAGTTCAATTTTGTACAACAATTTGTGTGACTATTAAGAGCATTAATGACATCTATCATACACTGGCAGGTTCAGGAAAACAAATTCCCAGACAGCTGTTTTACTCCACTAATCCCCTGAGGCCAATAAAATTAGAAATATAGAATACCTGTCTCTTTAAAAAATCCAGAAGCCAAACATACTTTAAAGGAGTAGTAAAAAAAAGTTTTTTACTGTTTGCTCATATGGCATAAGAGAGCTCGCAAATATGTAAAATTTAGGAACTATTATTTTTTACATATCTTTGAGACATAATTAACAAATACCCTTGGGAAGGCATTTAACAGAAGATTCTATTTATGAAAGTAAAATGAAAACCATGGAAGGTCTGCATAGTATCTAATTTGAAAGTATCAATAGCTGCCTTTGCTGGCAAGGAAAATAATCATTCCAATTATGAACTTTAGAAAAAATCAGAGGTGACTGGGATCAAGGTTTTAAAAAGGCAGCTAGTGCCAAGTTGCTATGTGTGAGCTACTGTGCTGTGCACTTTCACATAATCACAATCTCCAATCCAGTTTTGGAAAAAAAATAAACTCATTATGGTGTGATTGTTGTTTTCAAGAACTCCTCTCTGGCATATGAATAAGTTGGTTGTTAAGAGAGCACTCAGCGCAATTATTGGCATAAAACAGGCTTTCAAGGAATTTTGATTCTTAAAATATTTTGCTATGCATAAAATGGCTGTGGTCAGTGCAGGAAAAAAAGACTTTGGGAATCAAGCAGTTAACTACTTTGATCAATATCGCACAGCAAGAGACAATCCAATTCCATGGCTGTCATCCAAGAAAAAAATTCAAGGTCACCTATCATTATCAGTTCACTTTCATATAACAAGTCAAGTCTTTGAATTTTTGTTTCCATTCGACAAAAGCACATGATTTTTGACACTTTTTGGGTCTAAACACCTAAAAATATCTTGAGCTTGATTAAGTTGCATACTCTAGGAAAGAATCTGAAAAACTGAGCCGCATCTAGAAATAGCTGGTAAAATGTTAAGAAACAAACACCCCCCCACATACATACACAAATATAGTGCTACCAACATATAAACTAGTGAGGAGATGCAGCACAAATATTTCATGTAGCTCTCAAAGAGTCACCAACAAAATTATTTACTTGAGATACAGGCAAAAATTTCTTCTATCAGAAAAGGTCCATTTTTTTTTTGTACTGAAATGAATGAATGAATACAGAAGCATTAAAGAGTTAGTGTGTAATAAGTTCAGATAAATTAATTGAAGAGTTGTAATTCGGTTTAAAAATCTCAATCTTTCAAGGTCTATACGGTCATTAAGCATGAACTAAATTGCATTGCGGTTATCAGCCTCTCTCTTTCTTTGTTCTTATTTTTACCACAGAAGTCAATGGAATGTATTTTTTATTTCTTATTTTTTTAGACTACAGAACGATTGATGGCTGACTTTTGTAGCAAGATATTTAGGATTCTTATGGAGGTCAGAATGAGGAAAATTGCAATTGCATTAGCCTGAAAAGAAGACAAATGATGGAGGTTTAAGAGTTCCTTTCCCACCAACTGCTTTTATTGAGGAAAAAGAGAAGGTGTGGTTCTTTTATGAACAATTTGGACACACATTTCCATTTGATAGAAAGTCAATTCTTGTGTGGAAATACAACCCTGGTTTGGTTTAGCAGTTCTCATATTTATTTTAAACTTGCAATAAAGTTTTCATTGTGGTCTTTGACTCCAGATTTCTTGATTGTTTGTTACTTCTAAAAGTGTCTTTGGACCTTTGCTACTATCCTTAATTTCTATATTTGAAAATAATTATTTTTACTTTAAGAAAGGGAAAATTCTAATATATGGGAAACCTCTTGTGGAGATAGAATTGTGCTTTTCCACATTAGCTTGTAAATCAAGGATGATAACAAGTAGTCCCCTACTGGATAATATAACTCACGACAATACCCATAGTTATAGAATGCTTTGCAACAGCTCGAGGTACTATATATCACACTTGAGACATATTTAATCATATTTTTCCATTTTTATGCCAAAAAGAAAAAGAGACAAGCAGGGGAAGCAGACAGGAGTGACTGCAGCAGCTGCAAGCTGGTGTCTGAGGGGACTGTTATAATTTCAGAGTTCATGTCAGACAAGGTGCCGTGATCTGGATCTCATCATGTGCCCATGCAAGGAAGGGTTTGATTAAGTACACCGACATGTGGTGCAAACTCTGCCATCTTTTCAAGGGCCTTTTCTTTATTCAATCTCTGCTAAACACCTTATTAGCATGATATTCTAAAATGTTTGTTTAGAATTTTGTTTTCCAGAAACAGCCATTTCAGAAACAACTAGGTCCCCAGATTTGCTCCTATGACACAGCCATCCCCCCAAAATATCCAAAGTGTCGATGTTTCACCAGGATATGGCCCACCATTGTTCTCTTCCAGGTTTGTTCTTCCACTTGCAAATTCTAGACTTCTTAACCTGACATCTGAGTGTCCATGACATTCAGGCATACCACCTCTCTCACACTGTTTGGGAACATCCATCTCTCAGTCTCCTCCTTTTCCCTCCAAAATGCTAAGTTCATACACCAAAGTGGCCCTTCTGCTTTCCTATCTTGGGCCACATACTCCTCCTCCAAAGTCCAATGCAAGCCTGACTTCTGTAAGGAGCTCTCCTCAACCATCTCACATTGATTTCCCCTATATTTTTTTTCCTGAATGATACATTGGTCTTACTTTCTTCACACTTAGTATCACCATGTTCTGTAAAGATTTTTAAAAACAGTTTTATCATTTTAATATGTTTTTGTATGTGATTTACCAGAATTTTATTGAGAATTTTTGCATCTGTGTTCACCAACAATATTGGTCTGAAGTTTTCTTTCCTTGATGTGTCTTTGTCTGGTTTTGGTATCTGGGTCAGACTAGACTCATAGAATGAGTTTGGAGGGGTTCCCTCTTTTTCTATTTCATGGAATAAGTCGAGGAGTGTTGGTATTAATCCTTCTTTGAAGGTATTGTAGAACTTGGCTGAGAACACATCTGGCCCTGGGCTTTTCTTAGTTTGTAGAATTTTCCTGGAGTCTACTATTTCATTGCTTGAAATTAATCTGTTTAAATTGTGTATGTCTTTCTCTTCAGTTTGTGTAGGTAGTCTGTCTCTAGAAATTTGTGGATCTCTTGGAGATTTTCTATTTTATTGGAGTATAAATTTTCAAAATAGTTTCTGCTTACCTTCTGTATTTCAGTAGTGTTCATTGTGAAATTTCCTTTTTCATCATGAATTTTAGTAATCTGAGTTTTCTCTCTCTCTTCATTAGCATGGCTAAGCATTTATCAAATTGATTTATTTTTCTAAAGAACCAACTTTATGTTTTGTCAGTTTTTTGAATTGTTACTTTTGTTTCAATTTCATTGATGGTAGCTCTGTTTTTAATTATTTCCTGTTTTCTTTTGGTGTTGATTTGTTCATTTTCTAGGGCTTTGAAAATATAACATTAGGTTTTTTTATATGTTGACTCTCTATTCTTTTAATGAAAGAGTTCAATGTAATGAACTTTCTTCTTACCACTGCCTTTATAGTGTCCCAGAGATTTTGATTGCACCATGATCAAGTGGGGTTCATCCCATGGATGAAAGGTTGGTTCAACATATGGAAATCAATAAATGTAATTCACCACATCAACAGGCTTAAAGAATCACATAATTATTCACTTATTGGTTTCTGTTTGTTGAACCAAGCTTGAATGAATTATTCATCATATCAATAGACTTAAAAACAAGAATCACACGATCATCTCAACAGATGTGGAAAAGGCATTTGACAAAATACTGCATGCTCAAAACACTAGAAAAACTAGGGATAGTAGGAACATAGCTCAACATTGTAAAAACTATAAATGCTACACCTAGGGCCAACATCATTCTAAATGTAGAAAAATTTGAAAGCATTCCCTCTAAGAACTGAAATAAGACAAGGATGCCCTCTTCCACCACTTTTACTCAACATTGCATTGAAGCTCTAGCCAGAGCAATTAGAAGAAGGAAATTAAAAGGATATGAGTAAGAAAAGAAGAACTCAAACTATCACGATTTGCTGATGACATGATTCTATATTCAGAAGATTCAAAAAATTCCCCCAGAAAACTTCTAGAACTAATAAATGAATTCAGCAAAGTAGCAGGATATAAAATCAATATCCATAAATTCACTTCCATATGTAAGCAATGAATCCACTGTAAGAGAAATTAGGAAAACTACCCATTCCCAATAGCCTAAAAAACAATTACTTGGGACTCGATCTAACAAAAGAAGTGAAAGAACTCTACAATGAAAACTACAGAATACTAAAGAAAGAAATTGAAGATGTTAGAAGATGGAAAGATCTCCTACTCTTAGATAGGCAGAATTTACATTGTCAAAATGGACATACTACCAAAAGTGTTACACAGATTTAATGCAATCCCTACTAAAATCCCAATGACGTTCTTCATAGAAATAAAAAAAGCAATCATGAAATTCATTTGTAAAAGTAAGAGACCCAGAATAGCCAAAGCAATCCTTAGTAAGAAAAGTGAAGCAGGAGGCATCACATTACCAGACATTAAATTATACTATAGAGCCATAGTAACAAAAACAGCATGGTATTGGCACACAAACAGACACACAGACAATGGTGCAGAATAGAAAACACAGAGACAAACACACATAAATGCAGTTATCTCATACTAGGCAAAGGTACCAACCCTGTGCGCTGGAGAAAACATAGCCTCTTCAACAAATGGTGCAGGGAAAACTGCAAATCCATATGCAGCAAAATGAAATTAAACCCCTATCTCCCACCCTCAACAAAACTCAACACAGAGTGGATCAAGGACTTCGGCACTAGAACAGAGACCCTGTGCCTAACAGAAGAAAAAGTAGGCCCAAATCTTCACCATGTTGGCTTAGGAACTGACTTCTTTAACAAGATCCCTAAAGCACAAGAAATAAAATCAAGAATCAAAAAAAAAAAAAAAAAAAAAAAATGGGAGGGAATCAAACTAAAAATTTTTTTTACAGCAAAGGAAACAATAACAAAAAGAGAGAGCCTACAGAACGGGAGAAAATCGTTACCACGTGTCCCTTAGTTAGAGCCTTAATCTCCAGCATATATAAAGAACTCAAAGCACTCAACACCATAAAAACAAATAACCCAATCAATAAATGGGCTAAGGAACTGAATAGACACTTCACAGAAGAAGAAATGTAATCAATCAACAAATATATGAAAAAATGTTCAACACCTCTAGCAGTTACAGAAATGCAAATCAAAAACACACTGATGTTTCATCTCACTCCAGTCAGAATGTCCATTATCAAGAATACAAGCAACAATAAGTGTTGGTGAGGCTGTGGGGAAAAGGGCACACTTATATATTGCTGATGGGGTTGCAGATTGGTGCAACCACTATGGAAAGGAGTATGGAGATTCCTCAGAATGCTTGGAAGGGAACAAATATTTGACCCAGTTATCTCACTCCTCGGTTATACCCAAAGGACTTAAATCAGCATACTACGGTGATACAGCCACATCAATGTTTATAGCAGCTCAATTCCTAGTAGCTAAGCTATGGAACCAACCTAGGTGCCCTTCAACAGATGAAGGGATAAAGAAAATGTGTTATATATATGCAATGGAATATTACTCAGCCATGAAGAAGAATAAAATTATGGCATTTGTAGGTAAATGGATGGAGCTGAAAAATATTATGCTAAACAAAATAAACCAATTCCAAAGAACCTACTCTTAGATAGGCAGAATTTACATTGTCAAAATGGACGTACTACCAAAAGTGTTACACAGATATGCAGATATGCATATCTCTGATATGCAGATACCAATTCACAATAAGAGTGGTGGCTAGGAAAGAATAGATGTACTTTGGATTAGACAGAGGGGAGTTAAAGGAGGGGAGGGGGCCTGAATATAGGAAGGATAGTAGAATGAATTGGACATTATTACCCAATGTACATATATGATTACATGACTGGTGTAACTCTACATTCTTTACAATCATAAGAAGGAGAAGGTATACTTCATTTATGTATGATGTGTCAAAATGCATTCTACTATCATTTATAACTAATTAGAACAAAAAACAACTTTATCAAAATGTTATTGACATAAAATATAGCATATTTTAAGTGTATAATTTAATGAGTTTTGACATATGTATATTCTTGTGAAGCCACCAGTCACCAAGTCTTCTTGTGCCTCTGAAGTTGTTGCTACCTGCTGTAGCTTGGATATGTCCCTCAAATTCATATGTCTAAAATTTGATCCCCAAAGCAGCAGTGTTGGGAGGTAATGAGAACTGATTGGGTTGTAAAGGTAGAGCCTTCATGGGTGGGTGAATGCTGTTAGGATGAGAATGGGTTAGTAATCACAAGAGTGGGTTGTTTTAACAGTGAGCACATTCCTCATGCTCTTTCTTTTCCACATTCCTCCTTGCCCTTTCCCCTTCTACCATGTTATGATGCTACACAAAGTCCTCACCAGATCCTCTGTGCTATCCTGAACTTCCCAGCCTCCAGAACCATGAGCTAAACAAACTGCTTTTTTAAAAAATAAATTACTCAACATGTCATGTTCTGTAATAGCAAAAGGAAATGGACTAAGCTCCCATTCTTCCTTCCATCCCCAGGTAACCACTGATGTCTTCTATCACTAACATGAATTTTAATTTTCTAGATTTTGTGGGTTATGGGGGATTGAACTCAGGGACATTCAACCACTGAACCACATCCCCAGCTCTATTTTGTATTTTATTTAGAGGTAGGATCTCACTGACTTGCTTAGCACCAAACTGTTGCTGAGGCTGACTTTGAACTCATGAAGCTCCTGCCTCAGTCTCCTGAGCTGCTGGGATTACAGGTGCGCTCCACTGTGCCTGGCTGCATTTTCTAGATTTTGCACAACTGAAGATTTGCAGCATATATTCTTTCTTCTGGTGTCTTTCACTCAACTGTACTGCTCAGAGACTCATCCCTGTTACGGCACCTATTTATTATTTTTATTACAGAGGAGTGTTATCATCATTTGTTCACCCTGGCCCTTGTTCCTAGTCACTGGAAAGGAGGAGCCTTCTTCAGCATGGTTCACATTGAAGGACATGTGTTGCTGGCCTTCAGTCCAATGGTAGATAAGTATGTGATGAGCTGTTTCAACAAGAGCAAGCGTTGTGTCCCAACCCAAGTGCCAGGCTTGAATGTCTGTCCCTGCCATAGGTGTTATGAGTGATGAGAGGCTCAGAATAGTGTCATGGATGGACACTTTAGGGGAGTGAGTGTTCCCATTACACCAGATCAGAAACTACACTGTGAGGGGCATAAGCAGGTGAGGGTCAGACTTAATCCTATTTTCCAGTCATAGAAATAGGACCGTGGATAGCATGCCAGGCCAGAGCAGGTTCGATTAAGGGAAAATGCCTATGCCCCAATTTACAATGGGATTATATCCCAATAAGCCCTTGTTAGGTTAAACATCCAGTTAATACTCCTGACCTGTGGAATATCAAAACTTGCTGACACAGTGCATTGTTAAGCATGGTGGTTTTACGTCGTAGTCTCCTTGTTGACAGGGAGCAGTTTGCTGCCACTGCCCAGCATCACCAGAGAGGATCAGATCACCAGTCACTAGCCTGGGAAAAGATTCAAAATTCCCAAGTTTGGTTGCTACTGAATGCATATCACTCACACCTCCATAAAGTCAGACAAATTGTCAGCTGAACCACTGTACTTGGAGGCCATCTGTCCTCTAATTCCAGGATGAATAAGAAGCCACTGGCACCATCTGAGTGAAGGTGGATGATCACCTGTCTGGGGGGTTTGTAGGGATTCCTGCCTTAAGGAAGTGGTTGCACTGAATGATCCTTAAAACACTTCTATAAAATCAGACCGAAAAACTGAGTGAAGAAAAGTGGCTGCATGTTCCCTGGTGGACTTGATCCTCCTACCTTTATCTCTGCATCTCAGGTTTGCAGCCATTTTTGCCATTGCTCATCCTGTGATTAGCATCGGTCCTGTGATCTCCAAATACACCTTTGGCTGCTGGTTGTTCTTGGTTTGTTCTAACATGAGAAATGGCACCTTAATAAAGCGATTGTAGGTAAACATTTACTCACAATGCATTACACCTTTACCCTGTAGTTTTACGCCTTCAAAATTTATGCCTTCTTAATTCTCTGGGCATGCAGCTAAAACCAGTGATTTATTTGAAGAATCATGTCAGTTTTGTTCTGAACGAACAAGAGACAGGCCTGTGAGTGAGTCTGGAGAGAATTAAATCAACCAGAAGATTTCCTAAGGGGTAAAAAAAAAAAAACTCATAACAATCAAAACAATAAACAAAGAGTAACTTTGGAATAAATTTCTTGAAACTACATAATATAGTAGTGCATTTTAGTACATGGCTGGGGAAGTGTGTGTGTGTGTGTGTGTCTGTGTGTGTTTGTGTGTGTGTGTGTGTGTGTGTGTGCAATAGGGAAAGAGAAGAAGGAAATGGAGACAATGCGTGAGAGGTAGCTTGAACTACAAACCAGAGCATAATAGTGGTTATCAAGCTGTCACTGCCTGAGCTTTCATTATGTCCTAGTACTGCAGACTGCATTCTCAGGACTGCCAGTGCTGGGAGGGGAATACCTAAAAGGAAAGGGAGAGAAATTGAGCAGAACGTGATGCCCCTGACACAATGTCCTGACGACAGTGGGCTCAGGTAGGCAGAATTCTGTTACAGATTCCCTGTAGGGTGAAAATGGAGGAGGGAGTTTTGTTATGATTTAGATATGAGGTGCCCCTCAAAGACTCATGTGTGAGACAATGTGAGAAAGATTAGAGGTGAACTGATTGGGTTCTGAAAGTCTTAATCAGTGAATTAATCCCCTGATAGGGGCTAACTGGGTGGTAAGTGAAGGCAGGTAGGGTGTGGCTGGAGGAGGTGGGTCCCTATGGGCATACTTTTGGGGTATATATATTTTGTTCTTGTTGAATGGCCCTCTCTCTCTCTGCTTCCTGATCATCATGTCCTGAGCTGCTTTCCTCCTCCACACTCTTCCACCATGATGTTCTCCCTCACCTGGAGCCTCAAAGAATAGAGCAGGTTGTCTTTGACCAACATCTCTAAAAATGTGATCCCTCAAACAAACTTTTCCTCCTTAAAATTGTTTTTGGTCAAGCAGTGAAAAAGGTGACTAAAACAGCTTTCATTCCCAGTTTTGCTGATAAAGACCAAGTCTGTGGCTATACTTGTGTGTTGAGTCAAGAAGCAAGCAATTTCAGTCTCAAAGCTGATGGGGACCCTGAAGAAGCTAACATCTTACCACAACCTTCTGATTCAGCAGCAACTCAGGGATGTTGGAATGGGGATGGAGGCTTCAGCAATGCATCTCCACATCTACTACCAGGGTCAACCAACTCATCCTAGTTTCCCAGGACTTTCCTGGATTTATCACTGAAAATTCAGTGTCCTGGCAATCTCCTAATTTCAGGAAAACCAGGGTGTTGGCCACTCTACTGTCACTAGTAGGGACACCTAATATTTTGCATGCTAAGTATTTTACCTTTATTATCATATTTAATAATGAAAAGTCAGCTCATGACTTACAGAATATCATACCATTTTACAGATGATGAGACTGGGCCTCAGAGCAGCAGGTAACCTGCCCAGAGTTACCTGCTAGTAAACTGACACAAAGCAGAGTAGGATTTAGTAGACATCAAACCAGGTTACAGGTTGAATATGATTCAGTCCTTTCACATGGTAAATTTGACAATGTGTCATGTAATCTGGCTGGTGTGCAGGATCAAATGTCTTCAATATGTTACAAATCATCTTGCTTTTGAAGACTTTAAATTCATAAAGAGGAAAAAGATGGGCAGATTCTAGCACTTGCAAGGATGGCTGAGATGGGGATATTGTATACAGTTGGCAGAAATGTAAACTGAGCAGTGATTCTAGAAACAATCTAAAATTGAGCTTTGTACTATATCTGTTGGCCAAGAAATCCAATATCCCAGAATATATTCCTGAAAAACAATTCCCAAGTTGTCCATATGCTACTTGTACAAGGATGGTAAACAAATGGCATATGTGTGGTAGAGGTAAAGTGAGGGCAATGTCTGTGTCCACCATAAGAGAAGTGGATAAATAATGCAATGGGTAGATATTGTGGAATGCTATGCGGCAGTGGAGAGATAAAACAAGAGACACAGCAACAGGGGAGAGTTTAAAAATATAGTTGGTAAGATTGTGAACAGAAGCAAACAGATACAGAAATGAATGCAGAAGAAAACAAATGCAGGTGATATTTATGGAAATTCAATTAATATATACACAAGATAACATTTTGTGTTAACAGAGGCCCTTTCATGTACAAGAGCATCTATCAAATATATGAGATTTATTTATCTGAGTAGGAGGAGTAAAAAGGGTGGTAGAGTATTAGAAGGTAAACAAGACAGCTGGACGAGTTGATGGACAGGCAGATGGAAGATAAAAATGGGATTTATAAGGGATCTTACCCAGAGTACCAATGCAATTTAGCTGTAAACAAATATATGTGATTAACCAAGACAGTATCTTTCTTCAGAATAAGAAAGAAAAAGAGAGAGATGTAACATTGGAGGAGAATTAGTATTTATGAGTAAAAATTAAATTCATGATGATGCTTTACCAGAAACTGAAAAGTGAATTTATTGCAGTGTGAAAAGGCTATTGTGAAGGATGGTGACGGGTGATATGGCTTCTATAGAGAAGAGAATGCAAGGGCACAGGGTTGGTAGGAGGAGGGCAGATAAAGAGCAGATCTGGTGAGAATTAAACCTGTCCAATGAAGGCTACCCAAGAAGGGCAGGGGTTGGCTTTCAGAGAACACAGAACAAGGGCATAAAAGTGGAACCTAGATTTTTACTTATTGCATGTATAAGAAACAGGTTGGAGTTTTTATGGCTTATATTATTACATTATCTTGCTTAAAGTTTAAGATTTGAGAAGTCTCACTTTTCTTTCCCCTGATAATCTTTGAGAACTTGACAAGGGCATTTTGCAAGGACTTTTGCAACTATGGAGCTCATGGGGACCCTTGGCTTGAATTCTGTTCTTAGAATTGTGAAGCACTTTATTGATAGGAAGTAATATGGACATCAACTTTACCTAGTATCACAACTATCCCTAGTGAGATTTCAGTTTTTTATTGTGGTAGCTCATGGATGGCTAAGAACTCTGGCAGACAAGTGTGCTATGTGTGTGTGTGTGTGTGTGTGTGTGCGCACATATGTGCATGCCTGTGTAAGGTGAGGGGATTGAGGTGAAGACTTGGAAAGTTTGGAAAATTATTTATCAATAACTTTCCCACTGAAGAGTATCTGCCCTGCAGATTCCCATGTGAATAATCAATTTAGCAAAGTAATCTTTCTAAATTTGCTATGATACCATTATAAAAGAATGAGTACGACATAGCAGACCCCACAAGGAGATAATGTGCAATTCTGCCTATTCATCTGACTGTGATGCTTTAGAGCTAGGCTGTTATTTTCAGTCATTCCCATTTAGTCAAGAGCTAAAAGAAGGTGGGAACAGGAATACAGGTTACAGAGGCAATGGAGAGCACATGTTTGTATTTTATTTTTCCTGCACTGGAGAGCACTTGGTTATTTCATGTCTTAGTGGTGGATGCAGCAACTGTTAGGGCCAGAAGTTATGTAAGGAGATTGAAGAAAGTAGTATCCTGAGGCCAGACTGTCTTCCCCCTTCCTCACAACTTGATCTACTCAGTCTATGTCATCCCCAAATCCAGAGAACTTTTTTTTTTTTTTTTTTTGGTACTGGGGATTGAACTTGGGCACTCGGCCACTGAGCCACACCCCCAGCCCTATTTTGTATTTTATTTAGAGACAGGGTCTTACTGAGTTGCTTAGGGCCTCGCTAAGTTGCTAAGGCTGGCTTTGAACTTGCAATCCTCCTGCCTCAGCCTCCCAAGTGCTGGGATTACAGGCGTGCTCCACCACGCCCGGCTAAATCCAGAGAACTTTTAAAAAATTCCTCACCCCTTCTCTGAAGCCTGCAATTTCCTCTTCCTGGCCTATGGTATGACTCATACCAACCCTTAGTCACTGTCAAATTTCTGACACAGTTATTTGGTTGTTATCATTCCGAAGAAAGAGATACAAGAAGAGGGAGGAGGGGGATATATGTATGAGGAAGATGGATATAGATTCAGTTAGCTTTTGCTCTGCTGTGACCAAAATGACTAACAAGAACAGTTTTGAGGAAGGAACATTTATTTTGTATCATGGTTTCAGAGGTTCAGTTCATAGTCAGCTGACTCCATAGCTCTGAGCCCAAGATGAGGCAGAACATCCTGTTGGAAGGTCATGGTGGGGGAAAACAGGACAGGGCAACCAGGAAGCAGAGAGAGGTCTGCTCACCAGGGACAAAATCTGAAGTCACACTCTCAGCCACCTATTTCCTCCAGCCATAGCCTACCTGACTACAACTACCACCCAATTAATCCATCAAAGGATTGATCCACTGATTATATCATTTTTCTCATAATCTAATCATTTCATCTTCTGAACATTCTTATATTGTCCCACATATGAGCTTTTGGGAGATACCTCATATCTAAACATAACAGATACCATTTTTAGCTGAGTTTGAAAGAGCCATGAAAATTCTCTGGGTGATGTCTACACTAGGGGAAAGTCCAAATTTGTTTTTGGAATCTCTGTAGAGACCCAGAGTGGAATCACCAGCAGCATGTGGGTGAGTTTTAGGCTATAAGAGCCTGCAGGGCCAACCAGTTTACACCTGTAATTTGTTTTCAAAGTACTCTATTTTTGTAATAGAAAGAGCAGGAAATGTAGGTTCAAGGTGATAGTGTCTCCCAAATTAACCACCAAATCTCCCAGATTACTTGGTTACTTGGACTGTGACCATCTGAGAGAGATCTCTCATCTCAACTCTGAAGTCTTTTGATTGTGTTAATGTTCTGTAAAAACCTGGATCTCACATACTAACTTTCCCAAATTTAACTCTAAAGAAAAAAAACAAACTGAAGTCTGATATATGAAACATAAAGCTCTCATACCCTTTAACAATGCCTGATCACTGAAGGACAGAAACCAAACATTGTATAATCTCCCCTTAGATCACCTTTTCATTATAGTCAAAATTATCTCCTACTGCTATGTTTACTACTTACTACATTCATGTATCTTATTATTTCAAAGATGTTTTCCCCCATTAATTTTGATACTTGTAGATGTGAATGAATTAAATATTAAATTCACTTTCAATAACTATAAGATTAAGATTCAGTTTTTCAATTTCCTTTGACTGTAAAGGCAATTATATTTCATTACTATGTATTATCTCAGAAATGTTAAAAGTGCCTGAAATCTACTTGTTTTAAAAATGTAAAGAAATCAGTGACTGGCTACATTTATTTATTTATTTTTTAAACTTTTTTTTTTAGAATTTAACCTTTACTTGTTATTTGTTTTTATATGGTGCTAAGGCTCGAACTCAGTGCATCACTGCTGCTAGGCAAGTGCTCTGCCACTGAGCTATGACACCAGCTCTACTAGCTACATTTATAATCAGCTGAACACATGAAGAAGCAATTGGTTTTGATGATCTATTTATATTTATGTTTATATGTTTATAAATGTATTATAATGTTTGTATATTTCATTGCCAGTAAGAGTCCTGGTAACAAACTGCTGAAACACAATGTTAACAGTAACATTTTAAGACATGCCCATGTTGTTGACTGGGAATAGTGTGATATTCTGTTTCCATGTAGATTGTCACTATTATTATGTTGTCATTTACTATATATGTTCTCATCAGATTGAGGATTCTGTATAGTTTCAGCTTTCTGAAGTTCCTAAATATTCTGAGAATGGCACTTATGAATATAGTACATTTCTGGATATGTCTCCAAAGTTATTTATTTTACTTTGTATTTGTTCTTTTTAGATATACATGATAGTAGAGTTTATTTTTCTTTTAGTTGTCAATGGACCTTTATTTCTTTATATGTGGTGCTGAGATTTGAACCCAGTGCCTCACACATGCTAGGCAATTGCTCTACCACTGAGGCACAACCCCAACTCCAGTAGAGTGTATTTTGACATATTATACATACATGGAGTATAACTTATTCTAATTAGGATCCCATTCTTGTAGTTACACATGATGTGGAGTTTCACTGGCCTTGTACTTATACCTGAACTTAAGAAAGTTATGTCCAACTTATTTTTGTGTAGAATTCTTATCTTTTTATATGTATTACAATTTGTCATAGAACTCCAGTTTCCTATTTTATACCAAATTAGCAATTTGTTTACTTGGCACTTAAAATAAATTTGCTTCATAGTTCCATATCTTTGACTGACTTATTTTGTATTCAAGGTAAAAAATTAACAAACATGGTGAAAAAAACTTGATCTGCCTCCAGAAACCTAAGTTTACTCTTTAATTGATTAATTGATTGAGCAGTGCCAGCAATTTAAAATTCTAGCCTTATGGGAAAAAATGCAAAATTACTTCTAGTCTTTAAAATGGAAAACATTTAAAAAGAACAAACACTGATTGATTGCTGACTCAGATAGTCCTGTCTCTGGGATGGGGTCTGCAGTCCAGTAAGGGGGATGCTCCCTTTGGTATAACAGGGAAGCAGACACATTCAGGGCACCGTGAGGAAGTGGGGAAAGGAGGATTGAGTGTGAAGAGCAGCCTTTTGTGTTCTTTTTTGAATGTTCTTGGAAGATTATTGGTGCCAAGAAGTTACTTTGGGCAATTATTAATTTTCTTCCTAATAGTAATTCATGACTGAGTTGCAGTCATATGGAAGAAAGAGCACAGATCTGAGTCAAAAGACTCTGTTTCCTATCACAGCTCTGCCACCAAACAGCTGTATGTCCTTGGGAAGTCACTTCATCTCTCTAGCCTCAGGTTCTCAACTGTAAAATAAGAAGAGTTTACCACTGTTCTCTGTAATGCTTGCCATTTATTACACTCTGGGAATAGTTCAGGGATGATTTTACCTTTGTATTACCTTTGAAAAGCAACTTTGGAAAGAAGCAATGTCAACAGGACTGTGGAAGAATGAGGATGCTGAGAGAGATGAAAGCTCTGAACACATTCTTAAAAGCACCTAATATTATGTGCTCAACCTGCTAAGAGTCCATAAATGTAGTAAAAGACATATTTATAGACTATCCATCCTGCATAGGCACCACAGATAGGGGAACAAATGAGGCTTCGTGTGCACACTCACAAAGTATGTGCAGTTTAAGGAGTGAGAGGTGCATTTATGAAACATGCATGCTACCAGGCAAATAGAAAAGGCCATGGGCTGATTAAATCAAGGGTGAAGGTCAAGTAAGACTCTGGAGGAAAAGTCCTCTGAGTTCAGATTCAGTGTTGAGTGGAAGTGACTGGAGGGTGCAGGGTGCAGAGTGTTTAGGTAGAAGGACAGTGAAGAGAAAATCAGGAAAACTTCCAAGAGAGGTGGAGCAAAGCGAAGCTCAGGGAGCTCCCCATCCCTGAGAGTCTCTCTCTTTTTGGAAGAATTGCCATTGCTTGAATGTCCCCCCATTAAAACTCATTTTGAAATTTAACTGCCATTGTGATGATATTAAAAAATGAATGAAATTTTATTGTTAAATTG
>JAJEJO010000899.1:0-13573 GCA_020662805.1 Glaucomys volans
GAACCATGTAGGTGTGTGGCAGTAGCAGAAGTAGGTTGTTTAAGTAAATATTACATACTCTGATCTTTGGTTCCAAAGAAAATTGAGGGAATCTTTCACACCTGAACATCAAGCCCTTCCCATCATAAACTACTCACATTGCCTCTTTTTTCTCATTCATGCTGACTTTCTCCTTGAAGAAAAACATGCCAGCTGGGGCAAATGCATACCCAACTAGAGGTTGATGACCTTGGTTTTCACCTCAGGGAGTGCTTGAAAATGTGATTTTCCTTGGGAAAATTTGCTCCCTTTATAAGAGAATGTCTCCACATCTTGATGAGGAACTGTGTGTAAATATGTAGAGGTAATGGGAAGTGGTGATGGCACACAGGATCTGTGAATCCATGAAAAATCTTTGCTAAGAGGGAAAAACATCCACATTCAGTTTTCAAACTTCCAGTAGCTATATTTGCAGGAATTTCTCTCAATATTCATTGCAGTGAGATTATTTGCAGGACTTATATCCATTGAACTGTGAAGCCTTCTCAAGAAAATTCTGTTACACTGGTTTGGATCTCACTCAAAAACAGCTGAACATTTTCCCCTGCATCCCTGGCATATGAGAGCAAGAGAGAGGAGAACTACAGTATGTAGAGTGTAGGGACTAGCATGTGGGAGTTTGGTTTGGAGGACATGGAATATTCTGCCTAATGTAGGAGAATGGTTGCTTTCATTTTTTCCAGGACTTCTTCCTGGACCATGAGCAACTTCAGTTTCCATGAATGGCTTGCCTGTCATCATATGTGCACTGCACATGCCACCTGCAGTCACAGAAAGCCATATGAGAGCACTATCATTACAGGGATGCCATGACAATCGGAATCCCTTTAGGTTCGGGGTACTGCACAGGACTTTCTAGAGAATCATTTTTCCATCTTTGTTGGGAAGAGGGCAGAGATGTCAGGCGAGTCTCACTGGTCTTCTGTTCCTCAAAATTGGTTTTCAAACTTCTGCACACAGCAGAAGACGAATCAGGTTGTGTAGTGGGAGTGTTCACTTGGGCTTTCAGCCATCTGATTCATCCAAGATAAGGGACCCTTTTGAAACCTGACATGTTACCATACCGTCTATATCCATTAGGGGACGATGTGCTCGCTGGGCTGTAGCAGGCATTATGATTTCCTGAGAATGGGGATTTCCTGCAGGAAGTTGGTCCCACCAGGAGTAGTGGACCAGGGGGAGGTGATGGGGTCCCAAGGATAGGTGGGTGACCAAGCTTAGAACAGGCCCCACGGGAATGGACCTCCCAACACACTCCTGCTGCTCTTGACTCAGTCTGTACATCCTGAATCAGGATTTTGTCCAAATCCTTAGCAGCCCCTCACAATATTGCCCATTGACATTTCAGAGAACAGGAACATGTAGGACGACTCGGTGGGTTAGATAAATTTTGAGCCGGGAAACAATACACCAACTCTGGTATCATGGCACACCTTTCTACAAATATCCCAAGTGGGGAGAGCTGGAAACTGGGAATTAGGATTTCAAAGTGCAAGAGAGGAGCCACTGAGGTCCATAATGTTTTGAGAAGGGTGTCCATCAATAAACATTTAGGAGGAAGGGAAGCATATTGCTGGCAATCTAGGAGACATGTTCCATGCTCACTCCACTGGCCAGGACCCACTTCATCTGAAGTTGTCTTACAATTATGGTGCACTCATAACTTTCCTGCTAGGAATTACCTTGGAGTCCTTCAACTTACTGTTTGATGCAGAAAGACTTTCACAATGTGTCCTCATTGAAGGTGTAACTCTCTTAACCTGCCTACCACTTGTATGAACAAAGACCCTCTGCACATTTCCAAGGATACCTTAAAGAGCAATTTGAGGATGCCAAGTACAGGCCAGGGTCCCAATCCCTGGAAAAATAATCCCCCAAAAACGTGAAATGAGGAATGGAACAATGCCACGCCCACCACTATTCCCCTCAGTGCTTGACGGGGTTCCACTGAGAATAATGAAGATTCTTGCACAGTCTAATCTTCTGGGAAATGTGGGTTTGGCATGCTCTTTCTTGTTTTCATGTTATTTCTTATTGGTATTGGTAAAGATTTCAATAGATAATTAGACATTAAGTGATTTGGAACATAAAAATAACACTGTTCAAGCCTTAATTGATTTCATATTAATATTACCTTAAGCAAACAGAAAAAAATGTTGTGGGTCAGATAAACAAGAGCTATTGTCCACTGCTCTCAGACTGCCTGTTGTATCCAGACTGTCTTTCTGCTTTAGCCTAAACCAGAATGTGTCCCTGTCTTAGTGAAACTGTTTTCACAATACAGGGACCACATGGATTGTATATAAGATTAATGGGAAGCTGTATCTTGGGTGTCAATTAATTACTAACAAAAGGAAATTCCACTTTATGTACTATAGAAAGGTCAAAAGGTATTCATGCTACATATCAGTCACCCAGAGATGTCTAAAGTACAGCTGTTATTCTTGATATAACTTTAAATCATGACATGTTAAACTTATAAGAATAGCCTTGGCTCTTATTGTTCCTAGTAAGACGAAAAGCAGAACCAGTTAATGGTTTAGTGATGCTTTGTTTAAGTATAACTTGATTTGTTTTGATTATACCTATGTCCACCACATTTCCTTAGAGTTTTATCAACTCCCCTTCTATGTAACCTCAAAAGAATGTACTCAAGTTGAATGTATAGATATATATAGATTGTGTGTGAAATGGTAGCTGGACTTAGAATTTAGCCATGTAACAATAAAGTTACAATTAAGCCTCAGATCCTCCAGTCTGTGTCGCTTTACTCTCATAACCAATGCCTTCCCCCACCAAGCTGTGCCACAACCCCTGTTATGCTGGACCTCAGCAAAACAAGTGCCTGATGAAGGCAGGATGAGCATATTGTTACAGGACATCACATATAATTTGAGCATGCATCTGTGTGAAAGAGAGGAATTGTAAAAAGCCTGGAAGTTGAAAACTCAAACAGGGAGGAGTGAGGATATTCCTTGTGCACTAAATGTTGATGGGTGTGTGAGAGGAAAACAACTTCTGTGAAGGGACTGTAAAAGAGGTTGTCCTTGTGAGTGGTCTCCCCAAGCAATCCAGGAACTTTCCTCAGTTGCAAGGGGCAATGCAAATATAGCAAGAAGCAGAGGCCAGATCGCTCTCTAATCAAGGATAGTTACTGAACACAAGTGCAATTGCTGAGGATATACAGGCAATCCCTCATTGATGACTTCACACTGAAGCTTAAAAGGGATACTTCATTAAGCATATGCAGATTTAGCTTTCCAGATATATGACAAGGTAAGAGAGGCCTCTGTCTCCATAGCACATACACCCAAACATTGCACATTACATAAGTACAAATTTGCATATATACCACTGAATGATGCCTCTGGAAATGAAGTATGCAGCACAACATCACAAATCTAAACGAAATCTTCTCTGTTACAATGCAACAGTGAAGACACAATACAACTAAAATCTTGACTTGAAAAACAGAGAAAACAACTGTAGTATGAATGGTGTGTCAGGCTTGGGGGCAGGAAAGAGAGATACTACAGAATTTAGTCATTCCAAGCCTTTATTTGTAGAAATAACAGGCATCTACACCAATTGGGCCACATAACTAATGTCCATGATTTCATCTTCAATAGGATTATGTTAACAAGGATTTCTTGGGTCATAGCTGCACTAATATCAGAATCAAAATATTCTCACCTTGTTAAAAACCTGGACATACCATCCATCACCCATCTCTGCAAGTATATCTTAAGGCATCCCTCAAAGTGAACCAAACTCTGAAAAAATGCCTCATTAGTAGAAACCTAGGCATTGTTTGATATAGGAAACCCAGGCTTTTCATAGGATCTGTGGCTTCTCAGTGATATCAGTGGAAGTCAACTTATGTATTCAGTGCCAATTTATAAAAGTCCTTAATAAATGATGTCTCCAAACATGCAAACACAAAAAACTGTGTGCAACCAGGACCACCTGCACTTCTGTTTTTTTGACATCTCTTAGTTTTCATGCTGATATTGGGGTACAAGTTTGAGGTGCAGAATCCCACTTCTTTTACCAAGTGACTGCAGTGTGCCCCAGAACGTGTCTTCTTTGCAAAAACTTGTGCCAGTAATGCTTAGAATGTCATTGCCTGTTCAAAGGCAACAATGATGTCCCAAGATGTGCTCAACCAGAATTTCGAAGACTGAAAATGGAGATTAACCCATTTTGGACCCTGATGAGCATTTTCATGTTGGTTAACTTGCTGATGCAGTACATTGCCAGCATATTAATGAGACCATTACAACCTCTGTGTTGTCTCACCTTCAGGAATTGTGACTCAAGAAATTGAGGTCTCTTGGGAAGCACTTTTTCCTGCCACCACAGCTGCTTTCTGAAAACTTCCCTTAGAATGGGCTTCCAATTAAATCTGAGACTTATCCAACCTTACTCAGTTCACTTGATTGAACTGAAGCATAAAGTTTGAGATACTGGACCATTGGCATGACCATTGGCATAATATTCTCCTTAAAGTAAATGACTGCATGCTTTTCCCACCTGATAATGTGATATGATTTGTAGAAAAACCACACAAGGCAGAGCCACAAAATATCTATCAATTCTGTAGAAGGTCTTGGAGAATCTCCCAGCCAGAATCTGTTGCTGTAGGTCAAATCCCACTGTCTAGGTAGTTATGAGGAGACGAAGATTCAAACCTTTCTCCTTAAGAAAGGAGTTACATTTCATTAACAAGCAGATAATTATCAGAGGGAATGAAAGAGGTGTGTGTCAGTAAAAGAAGTAGGACTTTGAATTCAATAATACAAACTCTGATCTTTGGGACCATAGAGAATTCAGGGACACTTTCACACCTGAACACCAAGCTCTTATCATATCAAGCTGCTCAGAACACTGTCTTTCTTCTCATTCCTGTTGGAATTTTCCTTGAGGATATTCTAAACAGCTGGGCCAAATGAATATCCCAGTGGAGGTTGATGAATTTTCTTTACATCTTAGATAAGGGGGGTGCTTGAAAAATGTGTTTTCCTGGGAAAAGTCTGTATCCCGAATTAGGGAATGTCCCAGCATCTTGGCAAGTCACAGTGAGTAAATATGCAGAGGGAACAGGAAGAGATGATGGCACACAGGATCTGTGAATCCACGAAAAATATTTACTCAGAAAAAGTCATCCCCATTCAGTTTCCAATCACACAGGAATTTCTCTCAACATTCATTGCAGTGAGTTTATTTGCATGTCATTTTACCTATTAAACGGTAAAGACTTTATATCTCCACAAAATGCTATTTCACTGGTTTTGCTCTCAGTCAAGAAAAAACTAACATGTTTCCCCTCTCTCCTGGCACATGATATCAAGAGAGGGGAGAGCTAAAGTATGCACAGTTGAAGGGGCTGGCATGTGAAAGTTCTGTTTGGTAGGGCATGGAATTTTCTGACTCATGTAGGAGAATGGAGGGTTTTCTATTTCCAGGGCTTGTTGCTGGGCCTTGGGCACCTTAGGTATCCAAGAATGGCTTGCTTGTCTTCTATCTGTGCTTCACATACAGCCTGTAGTCACAGATAAACCATATGACAACACTTTGTGACACAGTTGCCATGGCAATCATATGCTCTTCAGGTTCTGGCTACTTGAAGGACCCTTCAAGAGAATCACTTTTGCAGCTGTATTGGGAAGAGGGAAGAGGAAGTAGGCCATTACCAGTGGTCTCTTTTTGCCCAAAAATGAGATCCTAACTTCTGCACACAGGAGAAGAGAGGGCATGTAGGGTTGTGTAGAGGGCATCTCCTTTCGGGTTCTGAAACATCTGACTTCTTCCAAGATAAGGACCTTGTTGGAGCCTGACAGGTTGCCATTCCATCCATGTGTATGAGTGGGTGAGGTGCTCATTGGGCTGCAGAAGGCATTATGATTTCCTGGGAATGGGGATACCCTGCAGTCAATTGGTCCCACCAGGAGTAGTAGACCAGGGGGAGAACATGGGTGACCAAGCCTCAAACAGAACTCAGGTAAATGAATCTCTGGACACACTTCTGCTGCTCTGAACACATTCAGTATATTTCTGAGACAGGAAACTGGCCTAAAGCCTTAGCAGATCCTCGAAATCATGGCCATTGACATTTCAGAGAAGAGGAGCACGTAGGGTGAATCCGTGGGTTAGATGAAGTGGAATTCGGGAAACAGCACAACAATTCCACTCCATTCCATGAATGTCCCTAATGGGAAAAGCTGGAGCAAGGGATTTAGGATTTCTCAGTGAAAGTGAGGAGCAGCTGAGGTCACCAATGTGTTGACAAGACTGTTCATCACTAATTATTTAGGAGGGAGGCAGCCACATTGCTGGAAATCTAGAAGAGACATATGATGCTCACTCCACTGGCAAGGTCCAACCTCATCTTCATTTGTCTTACAATTATGGTGCACTCATAATTTGTCATGCAATGAGTTTCCTAATGGGCCTTCAGCTCACCCATTTGATCCAGAAACAGTTTCACAATGTGTCTTCACTGAAGCTGTACATCTCTTGACCTGCCTATCACATTTTTGAACAAAGACCCTCTCTGCACATTTCCTAGGACACCTTAAAGATCAGCTTTCAGATGCTCACTACAGGCCAAGGTCCCACACACTGGAACAATAATCCTCCAAAAATGTGAAAATGAGGGTGGAAACAAGTGCCTGATAAGGGCAGGATGAGCCCATTATTACAGAGCATCACACGAATTTGCACATGCTTCCATCTGAAAGAGGAATGGTAAGAAGCCTGGAAATTGAATATTCAATCAGGGAGGAGAAAAGGATATTTATGTGAACTAAATGCAGATGAGTGCTGGAGAGGGAAACAACTTCTGTGAAAGGATTCAAAAAGAGGTTATCCTTGTGAGTGGTCTCCACAAACATTCCAGGAATTTTCATCAGGTGAAACATACTATGCAAATACAGCAAGGAGTGGGGGCCAGATTGTTCTCTAATCAAGGATGGTTACTGAACACAAGCGCAATTGTTGAGGATACAGGCCTTCTTTTGCTGATGACTCTACACTGAAGCTTACAAGGGATACCTCATTAAGCAGGTCCAGATTTAGCTTTCCAGATAAATGACCTTGTAAGAAATGCTGTGCTTCATCATAGCATGTACACCCAATCACTTCCCATTACACAAGCAGAAATTTGCACATGGACAACTGAATAGTGGCACTGGAAAAGAAGTGTGCAGCACAACATCACAAATCTAAACAAGAAATTCTCTGTTATGGTGCAAAAATGAAGAACAATAAAATTAAAATCTTAACTTGATGAACGGAGAAAACAATAGAATTATGAAGGTTTTGACAAGACTTTGGGCACAGAGAACAGAGATCCCACAGCATTTAGACATTCGAAGTCTTTATTAGTAGAAATAAGAGCCATCTGCACCAATTGGGCCATAATGTCCCTGATTTCATTTTTCAATAGGTTTATTTTAAGTAGGCACTCCTGGGTCGTCCCTGAAACTAACATATCAAAACATTCTCACTTTCATGTTAAAAATCAGAACATACCATCCATCACCCATCTCTACAAGCATCTCTTAAGACATCCCTCAATAGGAACAAAAGTCTGAGAATATGCTTCATTAGGAATGAATCTGTATCTTGATTGATACAGGAAAACTAGGGTTTACATAGGATCTGTGGCTGCTGAATGATATCAGTGGAAGTCAACTTATGCATTCAGTGCCAATTCATACAAGTCTTTACTAAATAATGTCTACAAACATGCAAACACAACACACTGAGTACAGTCAGGGCCACCAGAAGCTGCGTTTGTTGACATCTCTCAGTTTTCAAGATGATATTAGGTTTGTGTCAGTCAAGGTTGAGTTTTAGCATCGCACTTTTATTCCCCAAGTGACTGCAGAGTTCCACAGAAAGCGTCTCTTCCACAAACAATTGTGGCAGTGATATTTGAATGTCATTGCTGGTGAAAGGCAACAAAGAAGTCAGAAGATGGGCTCAACCAGAATTTCAAAAACTGAAAATGTAGATTAACCCATTTTGGACCCTGCTGAGCATTTCTATGTGGTTTAGCTTGCTGATGTGGTAACTTGCCAGCACATTAATGAGACCATTACAACCTCTGTGTTCCTGATTGCTGTCTCATCCTCTGGAACTCTGACTAAAGAAGTCTAGGTCTTGCGGAAGCTCTTTTTCCTGCCACCACAGCTGCTCACTGAAAACTCCTTTTAGAATGTGTTTCCAATTGAATCTGAGACTTATCCAACATTAAGGAGTTCACTAGATTGAACATAAGTGGAAAGTTTGAGATACTGGAGTGTTTGCATGATATGAGTGGTCTCTTTAAAGTAGATGATGGCATATTGGCCCAGCCATACTTTTTGAAATACTTTGCAGAATAAGCACACACAGGGGAGACAAATAAATTCTATTAAATTCTGTAGAAGGCTTTGGAGAACAACCCAGTATTAACACTTTGTTGCAGGTCAAATCCCAATGTCCAGTTTGTCATGAGAAGAAAAAGTTTGAACCCTGTCCCTTTAAGAGAGAAGAGAGTTTTAGCTCGTTTGCAAGCAACAATTATCAGAGGGAGCCCTGGAAATGTGTGGCACTAAGTAGATCATTGAAATAAATGTTACATACTCTGATCTTTGGGACCAAAGAAATTGAATGAATCTTTCACACCTGAACAAAAAACCTTACCATCACAGAAGGCTCACAACTGTCTCTTTCCTCTCATTCCTGCTTGCTTTGTCCTTGAAGTAATTCTAAACATTTGGGCTCAATGCATACCCCAGTTGAGGTTGATGACCATGTTTTTTACCTCAGGTCATGGGGTGCTTGAAAAACGTGGTTTTCCTGGAAAGAGTCTGTTTTCCTAATTAAGGAATGTCTCAGCAGCTTGTTGAGGCACAGTGTGTAAATATGTAGAAGGAATGGGAAAAGATCATGGCACACAAGACCTGTGAATCCATGAAAAATCCTTGCTCGAGAAAAAGATCATCTGCATTCAGTTTTCAAACTTCCAGTATGTATGTTTGCAGGAATTTCTCTCAACATTCTTTGCAGTTCAATTATTTGACAAACGTTTATTCATTGAACAGTGAAGTCTGAATTTCTCCACAAAATTCTGTTACTCTGATTTTAATCTCACTAAAGAAAAGCTTAACATGCTTTTCTGCACTCCTGGCATATGACAGCTAGAGAGAAGAGGGCTATAGTATGCAGAGTGGAAGGTGCTTGCATGTGGGAGTTTGGTTTGGAAATGCATGGATTTCTCTGGCTCATGCAGGAGAATGCAGGTTTTCTCTCTTTCCAGGACATATTCCTGCACTTTGACCAACTTGGGTTTCCAAGAATGACTTGACTGTCATCCTGTATGTGCTGCATATACCGCCTGAAGTCACAAAAAAGACATATGACAGCACTATGGAGACACGGTTGCCATGGCAATTGTAATCTCTTCAGATTCTGGCTACTGTGGAGGAACATTCCAGAGAATCCCTTTTCAAACCCTTTTTGGAAGAAGGCATAGGAAGCAGGCAAATCCCAGAGGTCTTTTTTTGGCCACATATGTGATCCTAACTTTTGGACACAGGAGAAGAGGAATTAGGTAGTGTAGAGGGTGTGTCCCCTTGGACTTTGAGACAACTGAATTATCCATGATAAGGGACCTGTTGAAACGTGACATGTTCTCATACCATCCAGGTCCATGAGGGGGCAATGGACTCACCAGGCTGCAACAGGCATTATGATCTAGGAATTGGGAACTACTTCAGGTGATTGTTCCCACCAGGAGTAGTGGACCAGGGGGAGAAATGTGGATACATAAGGATGTGTGGTGACAAAGGCAAAAGCAATTCAAAAGGAAATGCACCTCAGAACACACTCCTGAAACTCTGGACTCATTAGATACATTGCTGAGTCAAACAACTCACATAAGGCCTCTGCAGCCCCTCACAATGGTAGCCATTGATGTTTTGAGGAGAGGGGTATGTCTGGCAGCTCCATGGATTTGGTGAAGTTTGAGCCTGGAAACACACACCAACACTTGTGACAATGCACACCTTTCCAGGAATATCCAAAATGGAGATAGCTGGACCCTGGGATGTAGGACTTCTATGTGCAAGTGAGTAGTGGTTGAGGTCCCCTATGATTTGAATAGGGTGTTCATCACTAAACATTTAAAAGGGAAGCTAGCATACTTCTGGCAATCTAGGAGAGACATTCAAACCTCATTCCACTTGCCAGATCCCACCTCGTCTGCAGTTTTCTTACAATTATGGTGCACTCAGAAATTGTCTTCCTATGAGTTTCCTTGTGGCCCTTCCACTCACCTTTGATGCAGAAACTCTTTCACAATGTATCTTCTCTGAAGATGTAATTCTCTTGACCTCTCTATCTTATGTCTGAACAAAGATGCTCTGCACAATTCCAAGGAAATTTAACCAGCTGCTTGAAGATGCCAACTAAAGGCCAGGGTCACACACTCTGGATTAATGATCCTCCAAAAATGTGAAATCAAGGCATGATTAAAGTGTCTGATGAGGGCAGGATGAGCAATTGTCACAGAGTATCAAAGGAAATTTGAACATGCATTCATCTGAAAAAGGAATGAAAGAATGCATGGAAGTTGACTATTCAATCATGGAGAATAAAAGAATATTTCTTGTGCACTAAATGCAGATGTGTGTTGGAGGGGAAAACAACTTCTGTGAAGGGACTGTAAAAGAGGTTGTCCTTGTGAGTGCTCCTGCCAAACATTCCAGGAACCTTCTTCAAGTGCAAAGTAGTATGCAAGTGCAGCAAGGAGGAAGGGCCAAATCATTCTCTAAACAAGGAAAATTACTGAACACAAGTGAAATTACTGAGAACATACAGGCCTTCCATCATTGCTGACTCTACCCTGAAGCTTTCAAGTGATACCTCATTAGACACTTGCAGCTTTAGCTTTCCAGGTATATGACCTGGTAAGGAAGACCTTCCTTCACCATAGCATGTACACCCAAGCACTTCACATTACACAAGTACAAATTTGCATATGGATCACTGAATGATGTCTCTGGAAATAAAGTGTGCAGCACAGCATCTCATATCTAAATGAAAACATCTCTGTTATGATACAACAATGATGACACCATACAAGTAAAATCTTAACTTGAAAAACAGAAAAAAATGGAAGAATGAATGTTGTGACAGGATTCTGTGCTCAGGAAAGAGAGATCCTACATCATTTAGACATTCCAAGTCTTTATTTGTAAAAATAACAGACATCCACACCATTTGGGCCACATATTCATGTCACTGATTTCATTTCTTCAATAGGATTATTTTAAATAGGGGCTCCTTGGTCTTCCCTGCACTAATATCTGATTCAAATCACTCTCATTTTCTTAGTACAATTCAGAACATACTATCCATCATCTATCTCTACAAGTATCTCTTAAGACATCCCTTTAAATGAACAAAAGTCTGAAATAATGCTGTATTAATAAAGAACCTGGATTTCAACTGATACATGAAAACCAGGCTTTACATAGGACCCGTGTCTGCTGAAGAAAATCAGTAGAAATAAACTTATGTATTCAGTGCTAATACATAAAAGTCTTTAATAAATGATGCCTATAAACATTCAAAGCACAATGTAGGGAGTACAGCCAGGGCCACCTGCACCTGTGTTTGTAGACATCTCTTGATTTCCAAGTTGATGTTGGGGTTGTGTGGGGCAAGCTTTGGGTGTAGAATCCCAATACCTTTTCCGAGTGACTGCAGTGTACCCTGGAAAGGCTCTCCTTCACAAACAATACTTCCAGTGATATTTTGAAAGTCTTTGCCTGTTGAAAGACAATAATGAAGTCCCAAGATGTGCTCATCCAGAATTTCAAAAACTGAAAATGGAGAAGAACCCTTTTTCAACTCTGGTGAGCATTTTCGTGTTGTAGAACTTTCTGATGTAGTACACTTGTCAGCATATTAATGGTATTTTTACAACCTCTTTGTTCCTGAGCGTTGTCTCATCAGGAATTCTGACTCAAGAAATTTAGGTCTCTGGGGAAGCACCATTCCCTATCACCACAGGTGCTTGCTGAATACTCCCTTTAGAATGGACTTCCAATTAAATCTGAGACTTTTCCAACCTTACTGAGTTCACTCGATTGACAAGAAGTGGAAAGTTTGAGATACTGGAATGTTGGCATGACCTGAATAGTCTCCTTAAGAAAATGACTGCTTGTTTTGCTGGCCTGACTATGTGATATTCTTTGCAGAAGAACCACACAATGCATAGCCCCAGAATTTCTATCAAATTCTGTAGAGGGCATTGGAGAACCGCCCAGCCAGAATCCTTTATTGCAGGTCAAATCCCACTGTCTAGGTAGTCATGAGGAGACAACATTTCAGAGTAAAGAAAGAGTAAATAAAGTTATGGTTCTTTAATGAGCAGACAATTATCAGAGGGAATGAAACAGGTGTGTGTCAGTAAGAGAAGTAGGTCTTTGAGTTCAATATTACATGCTCTGATTGATGGGACCAAAGAAAATTTTGGGAATCGTTCACACCTGAACTCCAAGCCCTTACCATACAAACTGCTCAAAATTGTCTCTTTCTTCTTATTGCAGCTGGCCTTTTCCTTGAAGAAATTCGAGCTAACTGGGCCAAATGCATATCCCAATTGAGGTTGATGACCTAGCTTTTCACCTCAGGTAAGGGGGTGCTTTAAAAAGGTGGTTTTCCTGGGAAAAGTATGTTTCCCTAATTAGGGAATTCCTCAGCAAATTGTCGAGGAACAGTGTGTAAATATGTAGAGGGAATTTGAAGAAATGAGGACACACAGGAGTTGTGAATCCATGAAATATATTTTCCCAGATAAAAAATCATCTGCCTTCAGTTTTGAAACTTACAGTAGTTATGTTTGCAGGAATGTCTCTCAGCATTTTTTTGCCATGAGTTTATTTGCAGAATGTTCTATCCATTGAACTGTGAAGCCTTCAATTCTCAACAAATGCTGCTACTGTGGTTTTGATCTCATTCAAGAACTGCCTAACTTATCTCCTTCTGCTCCTGGAACATGAGAGCAAGAGAGAGGAAAGCAACAGCATGCAGAGTAGCAGAGGCTGCCATTTTGGAGTTTGGTTTGGAAGGGTTTGGAATTTTCTGACTCATGTAGAAGAATGCAGGGTTTTTTTCTTTCCAGACCTTTTTGCTAGGCCTTGAGAAACTTGTGTTTCCAAGATTGGCTTGTCTGTCTTTCTATCTGTGCTGTACATACTGCCTGTAGTCACAGAAAAGCTTTATGACAACACTATGGCAACAAGGTTGCCATGGCAACCAGAATCTCTTCAGATTCTGGCTACTGAGGAGGAATCTTCAAGAGAAACACTTTTCCATCTGCATTGGGAAGAGATAAGTAGAAGCAGGTGAGTTCCAGTTGTCTTTTGTTCCCACAAATATGATCCTATCTTCTGCCCACAGGAGAAGAGAAATCAGGTTGTGTAAAGGCAGTGTACCCTTGGGCTTTGAGACATCTGAATTATCCAAAATAAGAGAC
>JAJEJO010000900.1:3684-39071 GCA_020662805.1 Glaucomys volans
CAATTGCTCTATTAGCTGATTATTCATAGCCTGAATCTGCTCTCTCGTCACCTCATTCTCTTCTCGGATCATTTTAATTATGAACATTCTGAACTCCATTTCTGTCATTCCTTCTACCATGCTGTCTTTGGGATCTCTTGATGTATCATCTAGGTTTGTTTGGGACACTTTCTTCCTGTGTTTTCTCATGCTGCTCATGTATCTTCCCTTCTAGTAGTGCAAATCAGAGGGATTGGAATTTTCCTGTAAAGACTTAGGACATCCCTGCAGATTTCCAGTAACTCACCAAATGTTTGAGAGGTGCTTGATCAAGTGGTGACCCAATATAGCTGCTGTCTCACAACCTTCAGGTTGGGAATGATCAATGCTTCTGGGCAGAGGCAACCAGAAGACACAGCACCGTGGCCCTGGAGCCGCAGTGCCATGTCCCTGCGGGAAGGGCTGAGCTTAGGTCCGAGGGCTCAGACAGCTGAAGATGGAGTCTCTCCGCCAGGGAAGCTGTAGAATGGCGCCGACCTCCTTCCTTCTTAAGGTTGAGTAACATTCCATTGTATATTAGAGATTTTGCTTATCCATTCATTTACTGATAGATGCACAGGTTGCTTCTACTCTTTAGCTATTATAAATAATATTGCCATGAACATGGGTATTCAAGTATATCTTTAAGCCCCAGCCTTCAGTTATTTGGATATTCACCTAGGAATGGAATTGCTGGATTACGTGATAATTCTATTTTAATTTTTTAGAGAAATCACCATACGTTTTCTGCAGCAGAGTTATCATTTTACATCCTCATCAGCAATGCATAAGAATTCTGTTTCTCCTTATTTTTACCAATAGGATTTTTTGATGTTTTTAAAAAGTGGCAATCCTAAGGAGTTGGAAGTGCTATCCCATTATGGTTTTAATTTAATCTTCTTAATTTTAGTGCTGTTTTCCATCAGTTTATTGACCATTTACATTTCCTCACTGAAATGCCTATTCCAGTCCTCTGCCCATTTTTAAAAAATTGAGTTGATTTTTAGTTGTTAAGTTGTAATAGTTCTTTACATATTGTGGTAGTAATCTGAAAATCGTCTGTTTTTCAGATATGGATGATTTTTGAATATATTCCCACATTCTGTGGGTTGCCTTTTCACTTTGTTGATTTTCATCCTTTAATGCACAAAAGTTTTTAATTTTGATGAAGCTAAATTTATCTACTTTTGCGTTTGTTGCTTGTGCTTTTTAAAATTGCTTTGGTAGTCTTTAAGAAATCAAGGCTGAATCCAATGTAATGAAGTTTTCTATTTCTGTTTTCTTTGGTGTTTTTGTTGTTTCAGCTCTATAGTGTTTTTCCTAGTCTTGAAACAATTTTTAACTTAAAGTTATTTTTTCTGATATTAGTATAGCATTTCTGGTCTTTTTTGAATTGGATATCATTTTTCATCTTTTAACTTTCATTAGATCTAAAATGAGTCTGTTATAGATAGCATGTAGTTGGAGCCTGTGCCCCACCCCCATTCTTCCAATGTGTGTCTTTACATTAATGGTTTTAATTCATCTACATTTAATACTGGCAGTGAAGCCCTTCTGCTCTTTTGTCACTAGTTTTCTACATGTCTTCAGCCTTTTTTCTCATTTCCTACGTTACAGCCTTTCTTTGTGTTTAATTGATTTTTATACTGACATGCTTTTTATTCTCCTCTCATTCCCTTTCTTAAATCCCCTATATATAGTTTCAATGTGGTTACCATGGCGACCACAAATAACATACTAAAATTATACCACTCCAACTTAAATTGATACTAACTTAATTTCAATTGCATAAAAAATACCCTCTAAAGTTCCAATCTACCCTATTTTGTGTTTTGTTTTATTTTGCCTTTATTTTTGCATGATTGTCATATTGTATAATACATTTCATTGGTAAAATCAGGTAAAGAGGATGAAAACGAGATATCAAATAATATAAAAGAGTTAACATGATGACAAAAATTTTGCCTTTTTATACTGGTATACGCTTCAACATATAGTTACAGTTATTTCTATGTATTTGTCTTTTAAATAATGCCAAAAAGTAAAGTTATAAGCCAAAATTATGATAGCATCATTTCTGTATTTGTCATGTGTTTGTCTTTACTAGAGAGCTTTATACTTTCATATGACTTCAAGTTACCATCTATTAGACTTTTATCTCAACTTAAAAGATGCATTAGTGTTTCTTTTAGGACAGGTCTAGTAAGTGATTCATTAGCATTTCCTGTAGGGCAGGTCTAGTAAATAAAGGAGTTTCCCCTTTGTTTGGGAATATTTCAATTTCTCCCTAATGGGTAAGAAAAATTTTGTGAGGATTCTGGTGCATTTTTGATGCCTAGAATTTTATTTTTCTTTCTACTCCAAAAATCTAGAATTGAATCAATTTAATGTTAAGACTCTAATATAATACACTATGCTAACTCTTTCTTATTATCTGATTATCTCTTGTTTTCATTCTCTTTACCTGATTTTATCAATGAAATCAATTGTACAATATTATAATCATGCACAATTAAAGTCAAAACAAAATAAAAGCTTATGTCCTCAGTGGCACTTGACATGAATCTATTTTTATTCACGCCTGTGGACTCAGTTGGTTAAGGAGCAGTGGTTTTTGGTTGTGTTCACCAGCCTGTCTGGATGTTGAGTGACCATCAGCTGGACTGTCTAGTCACTAGTACAGTTGAAGAAATAAGCTTTTTCACACCTATCTCATCTTCTAGTAGGAACAGACCAGGATTGCTTTCATATGATGGCAGAGATGTGAGGGTGTAAGTCCCCAGGTCCAAGTCCATTCCAAGTCTCCCCTTGCTTCAAGTCTCCTAAGGCCTTATTTGTCAAAGCAAGCCCTATCTTTGTCTTTTCATTGTGGATTGAGACAAGTCACCCCATTTAGATGAGAGAATACCTCAAGTTACACAGTAAATGGCCTGGACTCGGGAAAGGGTGGTGAATTGGAGTCATCATTCCGCTATAACAAAGCAGCCTATGCCCCTTTTGTGACAAATACATTTATCTGTCCATGCGTGTTCTTAAAATGTTATTCTTTATTTTTTTTTTAAAAAAAGCTGAAATTACTTTTTAACAGGCCAACTTTCCACAGTTATATATCATCTGTTTATATATCATACATTTCTCTCTACTGTAATTATATTATTGTTTTATGCCTTCTAGTTTCATTACTTCAATTTTCAATTTTTCTTTTGTTTCCATGCAGTTATACATTTAAATATTTTATTTACATTTTAATTTTTTTATATTTAGAAATTTATGTGCTATATTTTACATAGTACAGCAGTTGGCATTTTGGGTTTTCAATATTTTTTCAAAACCTAACTTTTCTGTTTCACAGTTGAAAATTTTGAAATCTTGCAAATTCCTCTATTAAGGACTCTTTGCACCAAGCCCACTTCCTCTATACTCCTTTTAATTTATGCTTCTGTCTTATTAGTTTGATTTGGACATACAAGAATGACTTCTGTTATTGCTTTTCTGTTTTATCCAACTTTTTAACACTCAATCTTGAATCAGTGTTTAACTTATTTGCACATTCACTTTCAATCTTTTTATACTGTGAGATTCTGTGGATCTTATCTCTAGTATATCTAACATTTTTATACAAGAATGGTGATTCAGAAAATGTGCTCTGTCATTCTTAGTAGAGTCTTTTAGGAAAGGCATAGACTTCTTAGGCCCTCGACTTTCCACTTTGAACTTTTACCTGTCTGATGTATTCATTTAAAGGGCAAACATGAAGTCTTTATTACTTCATTCCTCTGTAACCTGTATTTTCTGCCTTGCTATTTTTAGGATACTTTTCTCTCTCATCGAACTCCAAACGAGTTTCTAGAAAACCTCTTGGTGAGTCTGATTAACTGACTTTCTCTGCATTGTAGTGAACCTTTTCAATTTGTAACCCCTAGTGTGCAATTCCCTTAATTTTTATAGCTAGAACCCTCTCATCGACCCCAATCCCCTAACCCATGAAACAACAATATTTTAAAATTTGAACCATCATTCTCTCTCCTGTATCTGATTCCCTTCATATTTTAATTTTTCTTTCTTCATTGCTCATTGTAAGAGAGTTTCATGTTTGTTTTAACATTTATAATGTGAATTTTAATTCTACAAATTGCTTTTTTCCTTCATAAATTAGAAAATTTCATTATTCTGTTCTCCATTTGATGCCTTATGTTTTATTATATTTTTACCTCAGTAAATTTTCTCTTATTGGCTTCCTGCTTGTGTTTCTGATATCAGACTTTTCTTTGCATTCCAATGGGGATTATTTGTACACCTGGTAATAGATAATAAATTTCTCTGCTGTTGGTTTTGGTGATGATTTCTTCCCTTAATTTTATTTTTTCATAGTATCCTACCAATTAATTCCTATTACTCATTCTAGGACCACGTAAAAGCTACCTGGAGTTGGAGTGTGTCAGTAGTTTGGATTTATTGATTTGTATCTGGGCCCTTGTCCAAGTTCTGCTGATAAGATAAGGTGGAGGAACAGGATTCCTTACACAATTTGCACAGTGCAGCAAGCATTCATAGGCGCTGTGGTTTGATCTTTTCCTCCTCTTACTTCCTCACTCTCTAGTACTTAAAATACATGAAGAATCAAGGTTTTAAGTCTTTCAAGGATATCTTGGGTTTTTGATTGGGAATTGAATGCATATCTTGCATCTCCTTCATTGCCTTCCTTCTTTTCCTTTTTCTTAGTCATTATATCAATATTGCAAATATGTATTCACAAGTAGGATTATTGTAAGTAATTTATATTATGTCCAGTATTAAAATTATATTTGTTCATTTCTGTTTGTTTTTCTCCAGATAGATTCTTAGAAGTAGATTTACTGAGATAAAATATACTAACACATTTGTAAATGTTTGATATATGTTGACGAATTCTCTTCCAAATATTGTTACAGCATTAATGTTCCAGAAGCGATATAAGCACACATTCTCATTAAAAATTCATTTGGAAAAAAATCTATTTGGATTATGTTGTTATTATGAAAAAGAGTTATAATTCTGAAAAATCTATGAAAGAGAAAATAAAAAGCAGCTGTTGTTTCACTGTGTGGCATTGAGCATGTTAATATTTCTTAGTTATTTTATTTTCTGCCTTGGTTCCTTCTGGGATGGATAAAGGAAGAGAGGAGAGAAAGAGAGAGAGAGAGAGAGAGAACACATGCAATTTAATGTTGACATTTAAAGTGATTTATAATTTTGTCAAAAATGTGGATGTGTGGTACACACATATGGATACACATAAATTTTTTAAAGAATATATCATTTTATATGTTCTCACCTTTCATGTTTATGAATCTCTTGGTATTTACCCTTATCAATGGTAATAGGAGGATTTTTCTATTTTTATTGATAGGAAAATGATATCTTGTTTTGATTTGTATTCATTAGAGAACTGCTAAGGTAAAACATCTTTTCTTCTAGTGCTTTTTATTCATCTATAAGTACTCTTCTGTAAAGCTACTCTTAAAGTTCATAGTTCCTAATCCATATATCTATCTTATTTCTTTATTAACAGTATTAACATAGTAACAGTATTAAGGACTTCAGTCACAAATATTGCTATTATTTTCTTATTTTATATGGATAAACAATTCCTGATTTTTAACCAATTACTTTTATTTATATTTTCTATTGTAATTTTTTTTATTATTTCTAGTTCAGAAAGTCTTTTTTGCCTAATCAGTGTATTATTTTAAACAGTGTAATTGGTTAGTAAGTTATATTAGATTGCTAATAAAATGAAATTCCCTAACCCTCCATGTTCAATTCTGTTCTTTATAATAGCATCAAGAATCCAATTATATCTAAGTTCTCAGGTTGACTGACTTTTTTTTTTAATTTCAGAGAATAAAAGACCATGCATTGAATTCTCTCATCTAAGTGTAAAGGATTCCTTAAAAGATTTATTTACTCCCCGATTAAAGATAATTCTGATGATGTATACAAGGAACAACCTACATTGTGCTCAGCCACTGTTGCAGCAGAATAACTCACTTAATGTTAATTTCAACACACAAAAGAAAACAGTGTGGCTTATTCATGGATACAGACCATTGGGCTCCACCCCTTCATGGCTTTCACATTTTGTAAGGATTTTATTGAATAAAGAAGACATAAATGTAATTGTAGTAGATTGGAACCATGGTGCGACAACTTTTATTTACAACAGAGCAGTTAAAAACACCAGAAAAGTTGCTGAGATTTTGACTGAGTACATTCAATATCTTTTGGTAAGTCCATGCTATACAATGCATAGTGTGTTATGTAATACCACAGAGTGAATATAAAATTAATGCTTTTTTCAGTAAGCATTTAGAATTATAGCTTTGATATTCTAATTTTTGCAGTCTTATTATCTTTGCTTTAAAATATAATTCTATAACAGATTTGACCTTATTTTAAAATGATTCTCTTAAATATTTATTATGTTTGATTTAAAAATATTGTAAGACTTTTTGACTCTACCTAAACCAATTTCCTATGTGGGCAGAGGGGATAAAGTATATAATCATTGCATTCTTTAGATATCTTCCCTAAAACATGTCTAGCATGTTTGCATTTACCAAATATGAATGGGTAAAAGTGAGGGGAAAGAGTTTGAAAAGTATCTTACTTTTACCAGTATCAAAGGCAGTTCCATTCGGATCTGCTCAAAGTGGGGATGGACCAAGTAAATTCAGGCCAGTTCTGGCTCATCTGTAGTTTGAATGATTTTTGTTTACTATGTTGACCTTTATGGGACTCATGTTTGTCCTGAGAGGTGGTGATAATGGGTACTTGAGAGAAAGAAGGTTTGCATTTGGATTGTGGTACATTCTTGGGCTTGAAATTGCATGTGTTGTGGTGAACTTCCAAACCTTTGCTGAAATTGAACAACACAGCAAATCTAAGGAGCAGCTACACATCGTGGCTAGAAGTCAGACTGGAGAGGTTCAAAGCCCAAATTCTTCACTAATCATCTGTGTGACTTTGAGCAATTATTTAACCTCTCTATGCTGCGTTTCCTTATATGTGCATGTGAGATAAAATTTTATAATAATGTTTATATGAATATTAGGTGAATATAGAGATATATATATAAATGTGAATGTGTATGTGTGTGTGTGTTTAACAGGTGAATGACATTTAGTAATCAATGAATAAAATCAACTTTCATTATTATTTTTACATTTCCAAATTTGGAGAAAACCATCCCTGTGGAAAGGCAGAGGAGATAATTGCCTCACCCATTGCTATCAGTAGGTTATAAAATTGCATATTCAATTTTTTTTCTGCTGATACACTTTATTTAATAAAAATGAACCTCAATGTAGGGAAAGGGTGAGAGTTAAGTAGAGAAATTTAGGAAAATGTGTAGCATAGATAAATTTCTAACAATGCCTTTGCTTGGAAATTTTTCTATTAAGAAGACATAAGAGATATTAAGAGATCAGTAGCACTGAAAGTTTGGAGAAATACTTTCTTCAAGTTTTGGGACATACTCTGAAGTACTTAAGGAACATTATTGCTTTGTGCTGGGAAAGCCTGTCTAGTTTTCCATTAGTGGTAATCAACATCTTTCTATAAGCCTTCAGGCAAGTCACTGTGTGGACTGGACCGTGATCTGCCCACAAGTCTAGTCCTATGAATGTTGTGGAAGAAATGCGCCCTCATATAAGCCCTTATTGCCTCCATCCTCCTACCCCCACACCCTACCAGGTTTTCAAACCTTAGTCTTGGAAGTTTGGACTCCATCACTATCCAGCTTGTGATAGGGGAAGTCACTTAAAATCCATAATCCTTATTTTATCATCTCTGAAGTGAGAATGATTATTATACTTCTACCAGGTTTTCTAGTATTTTTCCTACAATAGAACCAGAGAAAATGGAGATAACAGATTAGCATAAACTAGGGAAACTGATCTGGGATGTGTATTAATTCATTTGGACTGCTGTGACAAAAATAATATAGATTGCACTTATAAACATTGGAAATTCTCCCAGTTCTATGGCTGAGAAGTTCAAGGGCAAGGCCCTAGCAGGTTTTGTGTCTGGTAAAGGACCACTTCCTGGTTCATAGATGAGGTCTTTTTACAGTTTGCCCCCATGGTGGAAAGATCAAATGAGTTCCCTCAGCCTCTTCATCAATGCACAAATCCCATTCTCTAATACTCCAACATCAAGAAACAATCACCTTTCCTAATGCCCCATCTTCATATACTATCCACTTTGAGTGTTAGGATTTCAACATATTAATCTAGGGCAGGGGGTACAAACATTCTGACAATGGAATCTTGGAATCCATGTTCTCAAGAATAAGTAGAAGTGGCTTTGGTCAGTCTTTAACCTGTAAGCCTGTTTCCTTGGTAAAATGGGAATTCACTGAATGTTGTTTAGTTACTATTTAATAAGTGCCAGGCACAATTTTAGGCAATAGGATAAAAATATAATTATAGGGCAATTGAGAATATTAAGCATGAGATTTATAATACACATGTCAAGGTACTTAACATAAAGCAAGCACCTAAAAATGTGTATTATTATCAGAAAATGTTTTGATAATTAAATGTTATTTTACAGATACTTTTACATAATAGATGACAAATTTTTAAAAAGTTTTAAATAAAAGTTTAATTATATTATTAAAAACTAAAGAGAAAAATAAGATATTTTATGCCTCAAGTTGAACAAATGCATACTTATTTCAAAAATTACAAAAGTTCCCTTCCCTGTCTCTCAAAAATGAATTAAGCCATGAAGAAAGGAAAAATAATGAGTTTTAGAACATTGATGTGTGAGGCACGATTTGTGAATACTAAAAGTGCAAATTATAACATTCTTAATTTCAATTATAGACACATGGAGCATCTCTTGAAAATTTTCATTTCATAGGCATGAGCTTGGGAGCACATATTAGTGGTTTTGTTGGAAAGATATTTCATGGTGGACTTGGAAGAATAACAGGTAAAACTTTTTTTAATAAAATTATTGCTTTAGCACAATTTTAAGTATCAGAAGTAATTTAAAATTTAACAGGTACAAAATGAAGCAGTAGAAATTATGTATGAACATTTGTTTTTCTGTACTTATATTCAAATATTAGAATTCAGATTCTAAAATCTTCTTTAGCTCTGAATATATCTTATGTGAATGATATAGAAATGAGAGGAAAAGATCTACGTCTGTATTTCTGTCTAAATTATTATATTGTTGTAAGAATACACAGGAAGATTTGGCCCATTAAATTAAACTTTCTTATACTTAATGTATGTCTGAGCTAAGAATATAGATATGTACTTAATTTTCACAAATATTAATGTATTTCAGTTTTTAAAAATATTTTATTTGAGTGCTAGAAGAATCAGGAGTTGGTATCCAAGTTTAAGGAGTTCTGCTTCCCAATTTCCCACAGAGTCCCATGACAGAGTTCCTGTATCCAAAGAACTCAGTAACCAAATAATGCCGACATAGATTTTCTTCTCTCTTCTAGAAGTGGTGGTGATTTTAGAAGTATAATATCCTTCCACAAACAATTTGTTATTTTTGTTTAACCATTATTGATGTGTATGGCCATAGAATATTTATAACAATTTCACGCATTAATAAAAAACAATAGACTTTTTAGTTAAATTTCAGAAAAGAAGAAAAGGAGAGGAGAAAAAAAATTGTATGGACAGCTATGTTTTATTACATATTAGTCAAAGTTAATGGCTCCATATACCAGGCATCCATCAGGGCTTGAAAGGACAACACATGGGGAAGTTCTATATCACAATAATTTAGAGGAAGAGAGAAATGGACTCTTCAGTGAAATGGGCTAATTAATAAAATAGAGATAATAAAAGGGCCCAAGATGAGCAACATTATATTTTACTTTTCAAATAAGTTTTTAAGATGATATTTTCTTCCATTGCATAGATGCTCTCAAGGAATTTAATTTTATATCCCCCCACTTTTGATACTCTTCAGAAACTCCTGAGTCTAGAATTTTTCTTAAAATTTAAGCTGCTCCCAAAATAATATTTATATTACATAGAATTTTTAAATTTATTTTTTTCTTAAGAGAATGTGAACACGTTATACATTATCTTTTCCCCCTTCAAGAGAAGTCATAGTTATTAAATACAGAACTACCAATCTACTAACAATTGTTACTTAAATGAAAATGCTAGAAATATCTCAAAATATTGTGTTGTGGTGTTTCTAGGGTGGTTTAGTTTGACTAGCTTAGAATGTTGATATTAAGTATTCAAATAATGAAAATACATGCTGTTTATCAAATTTTATTTATCTTTAAATATGGTTTTTGGGCAGATTTCAATTTAAAGTGTGTAGTATGTTTCTAATGTAATACTAATAATGCAAGCATGCAATATAATGAACATCAGAGTAAGACTTGATTAGATTGATCATTTCTTGAATTTCAGGTCTTGACCCTGCTGGGCCAAAATTTTCTGGAAAACCATCAAATAGCAGATTAGATTATACTGATGCAAAGTTTGTAGACGTCATCCATTCTGATGCCCAAGGTAAAGCAGGACTTATAGCTTAATGATTTAAAAATAAAAAATTGAATGTAGACCTTGGGGAAGAGGAGGTTATAAAAGGAAGAAGCATTGTGGATAAGATGTTTGGGGTTAATGTTTCCTGCATTGCTAAATGCATTGCTTGTCTTCAATTTGTCTTCTTCAGGTTTCAAAAAGTATCACATCATCCTAAAAATTAAAATTTTGTGAAACATTGTTTTTCCTATTCAAGCCACTGATGGTCATTGATTTGATCCTATTTCTCCCTTTTTATCAAAATCCCATCTTTTAAAAAATAGCTTCATAAGTAAAGTATTAAATTAATTTGAGATCTAAAGGGCTAAGTATTGCTAAGGCAGTCTTGAAGGAAAAAAGTGCATCATTTTTATAGATGTCAAATTTTTTTATAAACTCATAGAAATAAGACAGTGTGGCATTTACATAAAGGATAGACAAAAATCCAATAAAAAATCTTTTGAAACTTATGAGATTTATGATGGGTGGCACAGCTAGGCAGAACGAAATGAAAAATGAAATTTCAAGAAATATTTGTTTCAGCTAGTTAATTGTTGAAGTTGAAAGAAAACTCTAACTCACATATAATAAAAATCCTGTCCATATTGTACATACAAATGGAAAAGGAAAAGCAAATAGTTTATGTGGTATCAATTTTAAAATCTTCATAATATTGGAATAGAGAATAATATTTTTTCCAAATCACACAAAACTCTTAACCCAAGTGAAAAGACTTAAATATCTGTTTACATTAAAATTGGGAACTTAATCAAAAAACACTTTGAGAAAGTAAACAGCAAGCCAAAAATATGGGGAAAAAGAGCTTTAAAACTAGTGAATTAAGAAGGGCAAAAATGATCAAATGAAAAAAATCGATTCTTGATCAGGCATTTTTATAAAGGAAAAATTCCAAATAAACAATAACCATATGGAACATTTTTAAAGTTAGTAAAAAGAAAAATGCAAATTAAAACCCAAATGAAATACCACGTTTATAAAAATGCCTAAAATTCAAAAGTCTGGCAAGACCATTTGTTAAAGAAGTTGTAGAACAGCAGAAATACTCAAGTGTTGTTGATAGAGGCTCAAATTGGTGCTGCCACTTTGGAAATTCTTGATCATTATTTATTAAAATTGAAGATATTCATAGTCTATAAAACAGCAATTCCACTTTCAAGTGTACAGTCAACAGATTTGCTTTCACATATGCATGAATATATGTTCAAGAATATTCAGAGTATGAATGAATTTCATCCCCCAAATAGAAACAACACAAATGCCTCTCAATTGGAGAGGACAGATAAGCTGTGGAATGCTCATACACTGAAGGGCTATGTAGCAGCAAATAACCTTTCACCTGATAATGTGGAGTAGCATCACAAACAGACTGAGCATTGGAAAAAGCCAGACACAAAAGCACATATACATATATGTACATATAGACAGACATATGTGGATATATGTTTTATGTATATATAGTGTCTTGTGTGCATATATAATGTATCAATTTATACAAAAATGATTTCATGAAAGGAAAGGATGTTGGTTATCTCTAGAGGGCAGGAAAAAGTTTTTGACTGGATAAGAGCCAAGGGAACTTCCAGGTGCTGTTTCTTGACATGAATAGATACAAGGCCATTGTCCTCATAATAATGAATTTGTAGCCACATATTTGATGTTCCTCTCTTATGTTGTTATAATTTAAATTAAAAGAAAATTAAAAGACCATATTTGCCCTCCCCATTCTTCTTGAAATCAAGAGAATTAATGATCTAAGCTGAACAAGCTGCCTGCCCCTAGCATCTGATAAGAGGGAAATGCCATGCCTGAATTAAGGGCTGTTTCTGAGTTTGTAATATAAATCTTTTGTTTCCCTTGATTCTGGAGCTATCCTGTGTGGGTCAACCTCAGTGGTAGATTGGAGAAATTGCTGGTTCCAACCTTGGAACTCCATGTTGCACTTAGGTGTTAAGAAACTCCAAATTGTTGTATTTCATACTTGCTTAAATGCCATAAGCTGAGTATATGATGAGATGTAAAGAGGGATTGGCTTCTCGCATAGTCGTAACACATAAGCTTCCCTGGAATCTAGGTTCTTTAATAAAGTCATTTAAGCTGTCTTTCATACTTTCTAATAGGCCCTTACTCCTACACCAGTGTTCTCATGTCCCTCTAACATTTCCCTAGCTGTTATTGTGTTTGCTTATATATCAATTAAATCAATTTGCTGCACCATGATCTTTAGCTTTTTTTTCTTTTTATGGTACCAGGGATTGAATCCAGGGGTGCTTAACCACTAAGCCACATTCCCAGTCATATATATATATATATATATATATATATATATATATATATATGATATATACATATATATATATATTTTTTTTTTTTTAATTGACAGGGTCTCACTAAGTTGCATACGACCTCACTAAGCTGCTAAGGCCGAATCTTTGGCATCTGAATACTTAATGTCAGACTCAAGTATTTTATTGTTATTTTAAACCTTTTGCTTATTTCTCTTAAGAGTTAACTGTGTTGATTTCTTGTGTCCTAAATCAAAACATTTCAATCTTACTTGGCAGCAGGATTTTATATCTAAGTGTAGTCCTGAATTTTCTGAGCTTGCTACCCTTTTCCGTTCTAGTGGCTCCCTGGGTGTTAGACTGCATATTGATAATGGACTCAGATTTGAACCTTCACCAGTACCCTAAAGATCTACAGAGCTACAGAATTCCAGGAATCCTAGCTGTATGTTTCATGCCACCCTGGCCCATGACCTTCCAGTTGAGGCAGTGTGCTCTTTAGGTTTTACCAGTTAGCATCAGCAGTTCCCAGGCATGATCATCCCAAATGAGAGCATGACTTCTTGTTTTCTGATGATCCTTCTCAGGTGTTATGCTCCAGCCCCGAGCTTCCTTGAATACCCCAAGTCTGCTCACCCATATCCCCATGGCTCACTGCCTCACATCCTTCACATCTTTGCTCACCTTCAGCCTCCTCAGTGGGAGACACCTTAACCAAACTACTGGAAAGAGCAGCTACTGCCCTCGCCAGGTGTGCTGTGCCTTTGTTCCACTTGCTCAATAGCATTTATCTTGTATATTATATTTTTACTTGTCTCTTACAGCTTCCTTCCACTAGAAAGTATTTTCCACTACAAGAATTTTTGCTTTTTTTTTTTTTTCAAATTTATGCACTAAAAGCATTAGGCTTTTATGTTATTTTCAATTAGAAAATTTAAAGAGTACTTTTCAAAAAGTTATTATAAGCAATTTAGTTTTATGTAATTGTTGCCTACCTGATTATACACTTTGTGATTCTTGGGTACGTTTCTTCTTAGGTTTAGGTATCCAAGAGCCATTGGGACATGTAGATTTTTATCCAAATGGAGGAAAAAAACAACCTGGCTGTCCTAAATCAATTTTTTCAGGTATCTGAATAGTATTTGCAAATGAACTACACATGATTCAAAATGGTAAAAGAAAATAATTTACTTTTTTCTTTTGAAACCTTTGGGCAATAGTTTGGTTTAATCATCCTTGCCTCAAGATTCAGGATTATTATTGATCATAAATGGTTTAATTTGACCCTGCTTCATTCATAAAGATTGCCAGTAGTCATATCATTTGGTCATGAATGAGACTTATTATGTGATGGTTCCAATGATTTTAGTTCATCATTTTAAATGTTAGGAAAATTTTTAAGTCTTTGAGGAAGCATCATGTTACTAAAGTATCATGTAATATACATTTGATCTCAAAATTTAACATTTACCATCACCATTTTACTGTATAAACATAATTTTAAACTCTCTGCTCTTGATTATCTTATATATAGAAACAGCTGAGCAGTTGTTACAGGTTTGGAATTTGACTCATCTCAGAGTCATGGTGATAAATATTCTTAGGTCCGCAGTAGTAATGGGTCAAATAACACAAGGCCAAAGGCTCCTGAAGCTAGATAATTTGGTCAAAGGGATGAAGATGCTAGAGTTTGGGAAAGGAAAGGGAGGTCATGAAGTTTCAATGTCACTTCCAGTAGTCATTTCTAACACTGGGTGGAAATCTTAGGAGTGGGGAGAGATGTATACTAGTTATTAAATATGCTAGCTTTGTGTTTGTATAAACTGCTGCTATTGAAATTAAACATCTTTGCTGTGTTACTTATCACTTTGTGGAAAACATTATTAATTTTCCTGCAGAAGACATGTTGAAGTTAAGTTTTTAATGGTCCCATTTGTTTGGCTTGAGATATAACTATATTATAGTCAATACTTTCATATTTATAATGTATACAGAAATTAGTAGAACTTAATCTTCAGTTTTAAAAATTATTTTATTTACTTAATCTCAGTTTAATACATGTATAGGTCTTTTGTTTGTTTTTTTTCTTAAAGGATTGGAATATATTAAATGTGACCACCAGCGAGCAATTCACTTGTTCATGGCAACTTTGGAAACAAAGTGCATTTTCGTTTCATTTCCTTGTCGTTCGTACAAAGATTACAAGGCGAGTTTATGTGTGGACTGTGGCAGCTTTAAGCAAAACTCATGTCCTAGGCTAGGTAAGAGGGATTGTTATAGTTACTGTAACTCCTTTTGAAAATGAATACCCTAAGTATTGGTATTTTCTGTTGAATTTAAATCATTAAAACTATTATTTATATTTATGTGTTAATTTGTTAACATTTTGTGGAAAATTTATCAGTGGAGACATGGTACTGTCAGAATCAGTATTTTATTTCCTACTAAATTTTAAAAAATATTTAATGAGAAAATAGATCAAATGCCTTCCTATGCTTACTATAGTGGCAGATTCCAATGACATGATCCATGTTCTTCATATCCAAATGGGTCTAACTATCTATCATCCAATTATATTTACATTTAAAGAAAGAAACTTGCATATTCTTTATAGCCTTGAGAATTTTTTTTTTTAATGTGAAGTTTTAGGAGCAAGTGAAGAGGTGTGAACCACAGATAGATTTCCATTTGCTATCAGCAAGTAGTCATGAATCCTACAGGGTTCACACCTTCTAAATCAACAAAGCTTGGTAAGAGCAGTTAAGCATTGTCGCTTCTGAAAATTAAAGGTTTCCAGTGGAAAATTATAGAATAAAAAGAATGCATATGAAAATAGAATGTTAGAATCACAGGGACTTTTCAGTGTCTTCCAAAAAAAAAAAAAATACCACAGGCTAGGATATAAACCTCTGGTCAGTATCATGGAAAGATCTTCCAGAAATGTTTCTAAAACCAAAAGAGCTCTAGGAGCTAATAGTGGTCACAAAGGCTGAATGCCACCATATATTACCAGTTTTCTTTAGTAGGATTCAGGTACATGGAGAATCTCTAGGCAGGCATGCATTATACAAGTTTTGCCCAAATTATATCATCCTAGGTCACTCTGCCCACATGACATCATGTGGGTTCATTTTCTTCAGAGATCTTTTGGAATTGCTTTTTTAGTCTTATTGTTTTTTCATTAATGACCCAGGTTGAATATATAAATTGCTTAAGAGTGTAATTGAGAACTAAAGTTAAACCTGTGAGATCCTCATTAAGCCTTATTTCTATTTCATTCAAATATCCAATGTTGGAGGTAGGGTTGGGGGAACAAGAAATATCTGAAATATGTGTGCAGATATATATTTAATACATTTTCAAATTTTATAAATATATAAATCTGTTCTATATAATACACATTCTATATGCATATGTGTACATATATTAAATATGTATTATCTACTATGTGAGTGTATGTAGAGGCCCTTTATGCTGTTTACATCTTTACTTTGTATATAATATATATACATGCATACCATATCTGTATGTATGCATATGTGTATAGGAAAACTGAGGGCTGTACCCAAGGAGATAAATTGTATGTTCATTTATTACAATGTACTCTGCTGAACTTACTAAAGAGTTACAAGTAAAATTCTGAATTCATAATATAGTAGTAAAACCGGTTACAAATGGACTATGGTCATGCAACATACATTAAGCTCTGATTAAACTTTTACAGTGGATTTATTGATGAATTCTGAATTTGAGTTATTATTGTGGTTGAAGTAAGTAGAAAAGCATTAGAAAAATGCTTTTTAAGTTATAAAAATCCATGGCTGTGACTGTCTTGATGCTGCTGCTCATTAATCCTTTAGTTATACTTTAATGATTTGAAATATGTATGTAATTTGATAGAAGTTCAATATCCAATGTCCTCTTTCTTATATCTCAGGTTATGAAGCTGAGCTATGGAAATTTGGCTTAAAAGAAAAAATGGAAGGATGGCCTCTTAGGAGCATTGTGTTTTTGGATACTAGTGGCACAAGTCCATTCTGTAGTAAGTTGTTAACATTTTTAACAAATGAACAAGATATTAAAAATTTGTACTCCTTTTTATTTTATTGAAAATGTTCTTTGCACTCTCTCAAATTCCATCACTTTTAGAAACTCGTTAGAGAAAGTTGGACAAATTTGACTAAAGACTTGATTTTTTTTAGATAAATTTATCAGATGCCTCTATAATATTTTCCCAAAGAAATGATCATGGCCTCCCTCAAATTAACATGATTCATTTAGAAGTCATTTCAGCATATAACATGTTAGGAAGCCTAACACTTCTATATACACTGTTTATACTTAAGAACTTAAACTATGTGCATCTGAAAACGGAAAATAATTAATAATCTCCCTAATACATTTAGAGTTAAATGAGAGAAAACATGTAGAACAGGAGAGAATCTTATGTGAGTTGTATTAAATAATTAACTTAAAGAGGACTCATGAAAGCACAATTATTTTGTTTAGAGATGAAAAGTAGGAAGTGATTTATAAAGAAATCACTTTATGTGGATATTATAGGTTAGCTTCTTGTTAGTGGCATTGTCTTTGGTGTCTGAGGAAAAATGCTTAAAATAGATTCTCATATTACAAAGTATGTAGGTGGGCTAGTTATTGTTAAGGTTTCAAAGTTATATTCACCATCAGTTTCAAGATATTATGATCCTTTTTTAATTAATTTTTTTATATTTGTTCTAACTAGTCTACATGACAGACTGCATTTCTACTTTTGATCGATCATACATAAATGGAGTGTAATCTCTCATTTTTCTGATTATACATGATCATGTCAGTCATGTAGTCATATATGTACATGAGGTAATAATGTCTGTTTCACCCCATATCCTTTCCCCTCCCTTCACTTCCCTCTACCTAATATAAAGTAACTCTACTCTTCCCTTGCCCCCCTCCCTCATGGTGAATTAGCATCCACATGTGAGAGAAAACACTCAGTATTTGTTGTTTGGGTTTGGCTTATTTTGTTTAACATGATATTCTCCAACTCCATCATTTACCTGCAAATGCCATAATTTCATTCTTCTTTAAAGCTGAGTAGTATTCCACTGTGTGTGTGTGTATGTGTGTGTGTGCGTGCACGCACATGCATTTGTGTATCACATTTTCTTTATCCATTCATCTGTTAAAGGGCACCAAGGTTAGTTCCATAGTTTAGCTATTGTGATGCTATAAATATTGATGTGGCTGTGTCACCGTAGTATGTAGATTTTAAGTCCATTGCATATAAATCGAGGAGTGGAATAACTGGGCCAAATGGTAGTTCCATTCTAAACTTTCCCTAATGGTTGCACCATTTTGCATTCCCACCAGCAATGTATAAGTGTACCTTTCTCTCCACATGCTTACCACCATTTATTGTTGCCTGTATTCTTGATAATTGCCATTCTGATTGGAGTGAGATTGAATGGAAGATATTATAATCCTTTAAACTTTAATTGTATGCCCTGTTATACTAATTAAGTCTCTCCATTATTAAATTAAAATTTTTACTGATTAACTTTAGGATTGCACATAGAGGAAATAATATAGATAGAGTTAAACACTTTTTATCCAATTTCCCTCCATGGTAACATTTTATAACACTACAGGTAATATAATTTCATTAGCAGTATATGATATTTGTACAGTCCACTTATTTTATATAGATCTCCTTACAAATTGTGTGTGTGTGTGTGTGTGTGTGTGTGTGTGTGTTGAGCTATATACAGATTAGTCCCATGTATATGCTTATGTTTCTACCACTACAGTGAAGATACTGAGCAGTCATCACCAGGAGGATCCCTTATGTTGTGCTTTTATAACTACATATGCCATCTCCCAGCTGTTTCTGACTTTTGACATCCATTAATATATTTCCAAAGTTTTGTAATTTCAAAAATATTATATAAAAGGAATAATTTAGTATGTGACTTTTCTATTGTCTCTTCTTCATGCAACATAATTACCTGGAAGTTCATTCATGTAACATGTATCAATAATTCATTCTTTTTCATTTCTGAGTAGTGTTCCAGAGTATATGTGCACGATAGTTTGACCCTTAAGCAATTAAAGAGCATAGAGGATGCATTTGGCTATGACACATAATGTTACTAAGAAGTTTGTGTACAAAGGTTTTTTTTTTTTTTTTTTTTTTGGAACCGGGGATTGAACTCAGGGACACTCAATTACTGAGCCACATCCCCACTCCTATTTTGTATTTTATTTAGAGACAGGGTCTCACTGAGTTGCTTAGGGCCTCACCAAGTTGCTGAGGCTGACTTTGAACTTGTGATCCTCCTACCTCAACCTCCTGAGTTGCTGGGATTACAGGTGTGTGTTGTGTCCAGAGATTTGTGTGAATATATTTTCATTTTTGTCACAAAATCTCAAGAGTACAATTGTTGGGTCATAAACTAATTGCTCATTTAGATTTAAAAGAAACTGAGAGTTGTTTTCCAAAATGACTGTTTCATTTTATATTCCCCTGAGCAAAATATGAGTGATTCATTTTCTCTGATTCCCGTTTGGCATTTGGCATTGTCATTATTTTTGAAATCTTGCCTATTCTGATGAGTATACACTGAAACCTCATTTGGGTTTAATTTGCATTGCCTGATATGTGAGTATATTGAATATCTCTTTTATAAAGTCCATTTTAGGTGAAATGTGTGTTCATACCTTTTTGGCATTTTCCTATTGGATTATTTCTTTATTGAGTTTGAGAATACATATTTCAGAAAGTTGTACTTATTAGATATTTGTCTAAAATATTTTCTCATGGTCTTTTAAAAATTGTCTTTTAAAAAATTGTCTTTAAAAATTTTTTTATTGTTTCTTTTTAGATATGCATAACATTAAGATTCATTTTTACATAATTAAAAAGCATGGAATGTTAATTTGCTTAAATTCTGTCCCCTGTATTTCCCTTTCCTCTCCCTGATATTTTTTTGTTGTTGTTAGTGTCTTGTGGAGATACATGGTGGTGAGGTCCACTGTGGTATATTCATATATATGCACAGGAAAATTAGGTTAGATTCATTCCTCTGTTCTTTCCCTTATCCTGTCCCTTCTCCCTCCCCCTCAGTCTCTTTTATCTAGCCTACAGGTCTTTCTTTTATTTGTATGGACTCTCCCCACCTTTTCCCTCTCTTTTTCTTTCTCTCTCTCTTTTTTAACTCCTTATTTTGGGCTCAAATTCACATATCAGAGAAAATACTAGACCTTTGACTTTCTGAGTGTGGCTCATTTCTCTTAGCATGTTAGTCTCCAGTTCCATCCACTTACCAGCAAATGCCATAATTTCATTCTTTATGTCTGAGTAATACTTTATTGTGTTTATTATATACTACATTTTCTTTAGCCAGTCATCTGATGAAGCACACCTGGGTTAGTTCCATAGACCAGCTATTGTGAGTTGTGCTCTGTAAACATCAATGTGACTGTGTCACTGTAGTATATTGATTTTAGTTCTTTTGAATATATACTAAGGAGTGGTATAGCTGGATCATAGGGTGGTTCCATTCCTAGTGTTTTGAGAAATCTCCATACTGCTTTCCATAAATTTTGCACTAGTTTGCAGGTCCATCAGCAATGTGAGTGCACTTTTCCCACATCCTTGCCAACACTTATTATTATCTGCATTCTTGATAATTGCCATTCTGACTAGAGCAAGATGAAATCTCACTAGTTTTGATTTGCATTTCCTTGATTGCTAGCAATGTTGAACATTTTTAAAAATATGTTTGGTGGCCAATTGTATTTCTTCTTTTGGGAGGTGTCTGTTTAGTTCTTTTGCCCAATTATTAATTAAGTTATTTGTTTTTGGTGTCAAGTTTTTTGAGTTCTTTATATATTCTGGATATTAATACTGTATCAGAGGAGTGGTGACAAAGATCTTCTCCATTGTGTAGGCTCTCTCTTCACATTCTGAATTCTATCCTTTGCTGTGCAGAAGCTTTTTAATTAGATGCAATCCCACTTACTGGTTTTTAGTTTTATTTTGTGCACTTTAGGAGGCTTGCTAAGGAAGTAGATTCCTGTGCCAACATGTTAGAGGGCTGGGCCTACATTTTCTTCTAACAGCTGAAGAGTTTCATATCCAATTCCTAGGGCTTTGATGCATTTTGAATTGACTTTTGCTTTTTTCTAGTACTGTGAAGAATGTCATTGACAATTTAATAGGAATTGCATTGAATCTGTATAATGCTTTTGGTAGTATGGCCATTTTAATAAAATTGATTCTGCCTATCCAAGAACATGGGTGGTCTTTTCATCTTCTATGGTCTTCTTTAATTTCTTTCTTCAGTGTTCTATAGCTCTCCTTGTAGAGGTCCTTGACATCTTTTGTTAAATTAATTCCAAAGTGTTTTGGTAATTTTTGAGGTGATTGTGAATGGAATAGTTTTCCTAATTTCTTTTTCAGCAGGTTCATTATTGGTCCACAGTAAAGTGACTGATTTATGTATGTTGATCTTGTATCCTGCAACTTTACTAAAATTTTTTATGAGTTCTAGAAATCTAGTAATTTATCACTTCCTCCTTTTCATGGAGTCATTTGCAAAGCAAAATGTTTACTCTGTTGATGAATGAATTCTATATGAATGCTTGAAATAAATTCATATTCTGCTTTTGCTGGGTAGAATGTATATGGTGTTGTTATATTTTCCTGAATACATTATATACCATATTTGCTTCTTTTTTGGTTTATACATAAAATTTTTCTTACCTCATAGACTATTTTATTAGATTTTATTCACAGCAATAATTTACCTCACAGATTCTTTGAATCTTTTCTTTTTTTACTATCTTTAATATTTTTTCTGTAGTATTTTGCTTCCATTTATTCAATACTTAATATTAATTATAAATGTCATTATTGAGTTAACTATTCAGTTTTATTTCCCAATTTCAGTTTTCTGTTTGTGTCTTGAGTCCTCCTGATCCAGTGTTAACTTCTTACTGATAAGTACCTCATCAGTAACTTTTCACTAGTGGTCTCTGTCAGTTTTTCTTTTTTTTTTTCCCCCTTGAAACTATCCTTATATTTTCTCATATAGAAATTAAAACATAGTTTGAGATAAATTCTACATCAACATTTATTTTTGTTCACATGTTGAAAATACTAATTCTCTTATATTCATGCAAGCTTCCTTTTTTCCCAGCTTTTTGTCAACCTAATTATCTCCTGAAGATAATCTGTCACTTTCTTCTTTTGTATTTATTAGTTTATTTTGCTTTACTGTTGTTTTTTTATCTTAATGCTCCATTCAAGTCTGGATTAATGGTGAATGAAATATTTGTGCTCTTTCAAATCTGAAATTTATGTCTTTCATTAATATAGAAAATGCTCAGCAGCCAGCTGTTTTCCAAAATTTTCTCTTCAGAGCAAGTTGGACTCTTTTTTCCTAGAACCATTTTATCACAATCCTGGAGTACTCTTATGTAAATTGTTTGGGATTCTTCACTAAATGACTAATATCAATTTAAATTTCATGTTATTATTATTTTCTTAACCTTAAGACCTGCATAGAAGGCCAGGTTTGTACCTCAGTGGTACAGTATGCTTCACATGCCCAAGGTCTTGGTTTCAATTCTCAGAACCTCAAAAAGAAGAAAAGATTTTACAAAGACCCATACAGGCACAGAACCAGGAGGAGTAATTTCCCTAGTTGGTCTTTCAATGATGAGACAGGAGGCTGAGGTGCCTGGATCTCTACAGAGACCTGCATTTCAGCTCTGTCACTTAGCACTGTGTCTCTTCTTCCTTTGTGGATGTTGATACTTCAGCCTCACTTTCCACAATTCACCCATTTCTCAAGTCCCAGGGCTTCAATCTTTATGGCCTTGGATGCATTGTTCTTCATTCCACTTCCTCCTTCAGGGCTTGATTTTGTATTAAAATACATATTGCACCTCTAACATTTCTATGTACTTGCAGTAGGATGGTGGCTTATTCTGTAACATTTTCATATGTCATGCTGCCAGAAATTATCTGAGTCAATTTTACGAGTGAGTTGGGCCACAGTACTCTGCCTGAAGCTGGGCATACACTTCAGAATAAGAAGTGCTCCTTTACATATCTTGCATTAGAAATTTGCAAGATTCAGTCATAAATGTTTTACTTTGAGGTAATGCTAAGCACGAGGCATGATGTTATTTCTGACTGTTTAGTAGCAACAATTAACAGGTAGCATGTACAAATTTTTGTATATTTCACTGGAAGATTTGCAGATTCCATGTTATATTTGAATATATATATATTGTCTTCTTCAATTATATATATTTGAATATATATGTTTATATATATGTGTATATATATATATATATATATATATATAAAATATATATAGTCTTCTAGGGATGACTTGGGGTAACTGGCAGAGTCTGGGCTTCCTGTATAACCCTGAAACTGTTGAGTATAGGGGTGAGTTCAGTAGCCTTGTCTTTGAAAGATATACCATACTGAATTTTCATGAGAGCATTTTGAATAAGAGCTACTTGAACTTACCATATTAGGGTTATTTAATTTAGTAATCATTCTTCAGCTGCCTGAGAAAATGGGGTGATGGTTGTCAAGAAGATGTAGCTTGGACTATTAATCAGATAATTAAGAAAGTTCATCATATGTACCTTAGATATCTTATCAGAAAGTCCAAGTTGTTTAATTGACCTAAATTCTGATATTATTTGGTTGTTTTTTCATTTGCAGATTAGTTAGAATTTAGTAGGTATTTGGCCAAATCCTAACCATAACCATGACTGAGTTCTTTTTCTTCATTTTTAGAACTAGTCAAAAGTTGATAAACAAGAAACAAAATATATTACCTAATGTCCAAATGAGAACTTCTGATGAGTATCATTTGCATATGTGTGTAGGACTAGATTAAATAACATATAACTCTGTGTATTTGCATTATGTACCCAAACTAAAGTTTAAAAAATAATGTGAATGGCCTTTTATATTTTTATTTCGTAGCTTATTATTTTGTTCTCAATATAGTTGCTCTGGGTGAAACTATGAATGATGGCTATATTTCATTTAGATTATTAAACCAACTTGGAGCAATTGAAAATCCAAGGCTCTATGAGTAAGTACCATTTCATATTTTCTTCTTTTATACATTAAATGTGTGCTTTCTTGAGTATCCAGTTTAATAGATAGTCCAAACAGAGTAAGTTTCTATCCAAAGAGTCTTAAAATATTAGGTATTACAAGGATCTCATGTCACATTCAGATTCTTTCATTTTAAAGAGGAAGTTCCTGAATATGAGACTGAGTAGTTTTTATTATTATTGTATATCTGATGACTACCTCAGTTGTAAGAGTATAAGAAGAAACATTTTGTGTTCTGTCCTTTCATTCTTAATTTCAATGTTTTTCCTAACAAACTTGCCTTCTAACTCTCTCCAATTTTAGGCAACACCATGTTCATAGTGGTGAAAATGAAAGTCTAGTGACAGCTAATAACAGAGTAAAGCAATTTTAGTATTTCAGAAAACCATGGTCAGCCACAAAGCTCCCAAATAATAGGAGAGGGATGCTTTCCCTCAATCTTCTCTTTAGTTCCTTAAGCATGTGCAGTTGTATATACGTGTTTTTAATGTGATATACTCATCTCAAAGCAAATTATCATGTGGGATTCTTGAATACCTGTGTGTTTAATAAATTCTTAAAGTAGGAAATTAATTTTCTCTTAAAAATGTGATAAAAAGGTACATGTTACTGCTGAAATTATGGGTTCCAATATACTGTACTGAACTTCTAGAAACTCATTAAATAATAGAGTTGCTTTTAAAGGGCTCACAGTTACCATGTCAGGTGTTCAAATAAAAGATAAATTTCACTTTGCCATGGCTGGACTTTTGATAGTTTGGTTTGACTTATGAATGATTAATGATGGTTTTGGAGTTTCAGGAGGAACAGTTGGTATCTCCAATATTTAATGCTGTCATAGTTTAGGTAGTCCTAGTACCTGAATTGGCAAAGTAATTAAATATAATATGTGAGGGACTTTGGACCTGAGTATATATTGACATATGGATTTATTTAGCCATTAACTATGAACCAGGAAGAAGTTCTTGCCTGTTTTATTTGCACAATGGTAGCAATGTCTCTAATATTACAGTATTATTAACATTTAATTAAAATAACAATAATATTAAAATATAAAAAGGAGCCATAATTCACAACTGATACAGTGTTTAAGATAAAATATTTCAGACCTTGCCCTACACAAAGAAAATAATTTTAGAATTTATATTGATCAAATCACTGAGAACCTCTACACTAAAGTAAAATAAAGACCTTCCATCATGGGAAACAATGATCATATATAGGAATAATACCCTTGGCTAAGAGTCAGGCAATTTTTTTTTTAATTTTTGAGAAAATTGCATTTCTAATATTAAATTGTGCAACTTTAATTTTCTAAAGTTAATAAAAGCATTGCAGATAATTTAATGGTGAAATGAATGTGGTAATGCAAGAGTACCAATTATTCTTGTTGTTTTTCTTTTTTTTAAACCTTCCTTCAGTCACTTAAAAAAGACAAAAGAAATCAAACTAGAATTCCAGTCCAAATTCTTCACTTTTATCAAGCCCTCATGTTTTATTATAAAAACTTTAAGATCCTTTTTACATAATTTTGAATATTGTTCAATTGTAATGGTAATTGTGTTGTAATTGTACATATTATTGCAAAATAGTTCATTACTTTTGGTAACATTGTATATAAATTCTATATTGAATATGTATATTTATGCATATTCATATAGTCAATTATTTAGTAATATCAGAAATATGCTTTGTTAGCTTTGGTATTAATTTATTTATTCAATACTTTATTCAACACTAACCTTATTCAGAGATTTTATAGAATACTAGAACTCAGACTGTAATAGTGTTGTTTTTCAGGAGGAGGTCACACAATACTGGAAGAGACTAAGCCATAATCGCATCTCTGAGTAATAAGTTTTATGATAGAATATCACTAAATTTCTGTCAAGGCACAGAGAAAAAACAAGGGAGCTTTTGAAAATAAGGTGATGGAATCCATAAATAGGGAGAAGTTAATTTCAACGATATGGAGATGGGAAAGCACCTAATTCAAGAATAGTGTACAGACTATAGTCTCAAGCAGCTGCTTTGAATTTTTCTGGAAAGAAAACTGTATCCCGATTTGCTTTACATACATGTGGAACACCGTGAAAAAGTATAAACTATGGAAGTATTTCCATGTTAAAATCTGTCCATTTGAGCCTGGCTAATGACTTTATTTTTTTTCTATTAATAATTATTTGGGATGTGAATTATTTTTTAGATGCTCTGGAGTCAGAGAATTTTAAATGATCTATTATTTGCCTTTTCAAAATTGAAATAGTAATATTTTCTCACTGAAGAAAATATATCATTATATAGAATAGAGAATAAGAATTGCCTATAATTGTGTCACCCCAGAATATTCACACTTAACCATTAAAAAATTTATTATTCTACCCCTTCTTTCTCCTCTATTTCCTCTTCCTTATTCTCTTCTCCTCTGTCTTCTTCTGATCCTCCTTTTTTTTCTCATATATGACCCTGTGCCTATTTTTTTTTTAATTAGGAAAATGAGTATCTTCCTGAAATGTACTCTCTATTGGTATTCTGATTGTTATACTTGGTGATGTAGTGTGGACACTTGTCCTATGTAACTAAAAAATCACTTAGCTCTTGTGAAACCAAATGTATGAATATATCAATGCAGGACTTTAAACAGGAGATATCGGTATTACATGTTCACATTGGAACAGTTCCCCAGATGGATGACAGTGGGTAGATTAGAGGGAATCAGATTGGTGCCAGGAGTCCATATTCCTGTGGAAGACAAAGTGGTCTGCACCAAGCCAGTAGATGTGAAAAAGAAGTGTGAGATTCCAGAAGTTTTAAGGCTTTTAAGTAGTTATGTGATGTGTTTTTATAATTAATTGAATGTGAAAGTGAAGAAAATAAATCAATTTAGAGTGACTTCGTGTGTTGAGCTTGGTGGCTATTTAAAAATTATAGTGCCATTCCATACTAAGCTAAGACTTACATAGGGATGATCCAATGTAATCATTCAATAAAATATTTTGAGAGTTTCCATAGCCTAGAACAATGCTAGGAATGGGGAAAAAGTTTTTGAAAAATTAGATTTCTTCCCTTCTATAATTTCAGTGTAGTGTAGCAGATAGACTCTAAATTAATAATAGAAAGAGCATCATCCCTATTTTCAAACATTTTTTAATGATTATCCACATTGAGTGAGGCCCTCTGCTAAGTACTTAGATCTTCATTGAGATCACAGCATACTGAGGAATAGAAGGTAATCAAACAAGTATAAATTATAAATAAATTAAAAGTAAAATCTATCGCCGAAAAATGTCTTGAGGAAAATATGCTATGTCTGGAAACTTAAAATAGGGAATATGAATTAGTGGGGTCATTAACATTTTTTATGGGTATTTTGCATTAGTTGATATCTAAATGATGAATGAGTCACTGCCCTGCTGCATTCCAGGCTGGGGACCCACAGATGCAAAGAACTTAAAACAGAAGGCAGCATGATCCACACCAGGAGCTAAAGGGAGCTCTGTGTCTAAGAATAGAGGCACGGAACACAAGAGAGAGAGACAAAAGAGGTAGAGAGCACCTAAATAACTGGAGGAATGAGAATTCATAAGCCATGATCCAGAATTTACAATTAATTCACCAGGCAAATTAAAACCACTGAAATGTTTTGATTAGGAGAGTCTGATTGAAGCCAAGACTGTGTTTTTATTTTGGAAAAACAATAGACCACAGCAATTAGAAAGGGAATTGAAGAGGGTATTGGGTGCTATTGAAGGGGTAGAGACAAGATACAATGGTATCCTGGGTGAGAGGATTTTCAATAGAGATAGAAAAATGAGAAAATGAGAATAGATTCAAAGATTCAAGATATTTCTTTGGCAAGGACTATAAGAATTTGTTATAGATCAGATGTTGGGATTGACCAGAGGGTGATATCCAAGGGTAAATCCTAATTTTTATTTATCTATCTATTTGGGGGGCCAGGGATTGTATTCAGGGGCATTCAACCACTGAGCCACATCCTCAGCCCTATTTTGTATTTTATTTAGAGACAGGGTCTCACTGAGTTGCTTAGAGCCTCGCTCGCTTTTACTGAGACTGGCTTTGACCTTGTGATCCTCCTGCCTCAGCCTCCCAAGCTGCTGGGATTACAAACGTGTGCCAGATTGGCTAAAGTCATAGATGGTAGTCCCATAAAGATGGTGATACAATTTAATACAATGAGGAAATTTATGTTTCATTTATTTTGTTTTCTTTTTTTGTGGGGTCGGGAAGGTGTTGGGGAAGATTTGAAACTTCTAAGCTTGAGGCATCCTGGTAATATTCAATGGCAAAGTGAACTGGTGGAAATTAAAGTATCTGAACTCTGAACTAGAGGTAGAGATTTGGTAATCATGAGCAATATGTTGGCAATCAAAACCACTGGGGTGGAAGAAAATTGGTGGGAAAGGTAAATGGTCCTATATGGATATGTTGAATTTGGAGTATCAGAAATCCAGATAGCTTCTTGGAAAGACATTAGAGATATGTCTAATGACATTCTATTCTGTGAAAGAAGAGGACTGGCTCTGCCAGGAGGGAGCAGGGATGACCCCTAAGGGGAAGGATGACATCCTTTTGGGGGCCTTGTGTTAAGAAGGAAAAAATCAGGAGGGCAAGGATAGGGAACACTAGGGACCCCACTGGTTGCTCTTCAGTGTTTCTATATGAGATTGTCACCTTGGTTGACAATCTTTGGTTTAAGCAAGTCTTTGTTCTCTCAAAAGAGAAACTTGTTTCAATAGAATTTTAAAAAAAACATTATTCCCCCTCTCTCTGTCCTCTCTTTTCCTCTCCTTCCTTTTTTTCTTTGCCTCTCCTTCCCTTCCTTCTCTCATTCTCATCTGTTCCTTCTGTCCTCCATTCTCATCCTCTCCCCCGTCCTATACCTCCTCAATTTTTCTTTCCTTTGCTCTTAGTTTTATCTGAAGAGAAAAAATGCAGCAGAGTGTCTTTGGAGTCAGGCAAGCCCATGTTGATACAAACAACTCCAGGGACATGTAGTTCTGGCACTTGGGATAAAGGATTGGCAGAGAAGTACTGATGAGTCTGTTGACATTCCACATGCTTGTCCATCAGCTGTGTGACTTCAGAAAAGGCATCTGTGTGCTCTGCTACTCATCTGTAAAATGGAAATGCTCATAATTCCTAATAAAAGGAGTCATTGAAATAGTTAAATAAGGTCTAGTATGTGGAGCAGTTATAATTCTGGGTACACCATGAGTGTTGAGGAAATTGTATTCACTAAATAGTACCCTCAATTTTTCTTTTGAGTCTCTGGTTTTTATAGAATATCCCTTTAAGTATCAAATTTTTGATAAGGTGGGACAAAACATTATTTGAACTCCTTATCTATTTAAGGAATTGTGATGGTTGAAGAAGTGTCCAAGGAAAGAGATATAAAACAAATAATCTTAGACAAACATATAATCTAGGCTCTCACTCAGAAAGACAAGATATGTCACATTTTTTTCTTTTCTTTTCTTTTCTTTTTTTTCAGTGCTGAGGATTGAACCCAGGGCCTTTTTTTTCTTTTTTTTTTTTTTTTTTTGCAGTCCTGGGGATTGAACCCAGGGCCTTGTGCTTATAAGGCAAGTACTGTACCAACTGAGCTATATCCCCAGCCCTCACTAATTTTCTCAAAGGCATTTCCCAAATATATCTGGGGGAATGTATATATTGTTACTATTTTATTATGTTTATAGTAAATTACTGTTTAGATTATTTTAATAAATATTTAACAAGTATTTTGTTTGGCTTTTTCCATATCAGAATGTTTTCTGAATCCTACCTCCTTAGGATTATATTGATTTTAGATCTAATATATGTCTAAAATTATTAATATGCTGAGTATATAAAATTTTTTGTTTAGGAAGAACAAACCATTTTATAAACTTCAAGAAGTCAATATTCTTGCTCAATTTTTCACTGATGTTGTAAATATTTCAAGCATTGGTTTGACATATTTCCAGACCTCGAATACGCCATGTCCCACCTGCAACTACAGGATCCAGAGTCTCGTGTTAAAATCACTCACATATCCAGAAAGGTAAGACCAGCTCAATTTTTATTTCAACATGTCACCTTTAATGTTGAAAATACAGACTTGTTAAGTAATGTTTTAAGTATGCATTCAAGTGTCTGTTTATTGTTTATTTAAGACTATGTTATACATAGTAAAAATGTATTTCATACATTTTAACATTCAACTAATACATTTTGGGGGGGCTTGGATAAAACTTATTTTGAGATCACATTACCCAAGCAAAGAAATTACATACAGAATCATTTCCTAAGATACGACAAACACGAAAGAGTGAGACAATGTGTGCCTTAGAGGTTTATGGCTAGTTTCTTATTTATATCATGTGTTCCCAGCGTGGTTGAGAGTTGTCCTTCAGGTGGCATCCAGTGGCTGGGAGCTATGATGAAGCACAGGATTACAGCAGGCCATCATGACGTCTAGCAATCTTTTCTTTCTTCCAACTTCATTGCCCTTTGTTTGGGAAAGAAAGAAAGTCTATTTTCACTTGATGCCACTGAGATTCTGAAGATCACTGGAAATTCAACAAAAGAGTTTCCACAGCACCACAACAGCACGAAGAAAAGCTGACTCTTCACACTTTCGTTTTAAAGTCATCTGTCTTGCATGTCACTTAGGTCACTGTTGCCTCCATTCTCCTTGAAATGTGATGCCATTGTGACTGTCTGGGGTTCATCGTTTTGAGGATCATAAGCTCTAGCAATCATTTGTTTCAGCCCACTGACTGTGTTGTTCTTGGTTTCTTATACTCACAACCACAGAGAACTGTCCTTGTCCTCATGCTGGTGATGAACATGTTTGCCACAAATTTCATACCTCCATCAGCAACACCCTTGTGACGCTGTTAGGAACACTGAGGAGCTCTTTTATGAGTTGGTCACCTGTCATTTGAATGTATGAGTGTTTCCAGCAGTAAGCATGAGCTGAGAGCCAGGAGAAAAGTTTGTGTGGATTGCTAGGAATCTTCTTCACTTGACTATGATGCTTCCTTTACGTATTTGTATTTATGTATTGGATTTCCCAATTACCTTCCTATGAATTTGAAATTAGTAAATATGAATTTGTGGAGAGTAAAAATAAAAATGATAAATGATAAGAATATACATTTACATACAAGCTTTATCAACAGAGAGGAGCTGGGAAAATTCTCTGAATTGTAGGTCATTTTATAACTTTGGAGGTAGTATTTAGTCACTAAAATGTCAACAAAATGCCATTATGAATTCCTGTTCATTTCGGCTTCAGTGGTAAAAGGAGTGTCGACCTCCATGTTTACCCATGTTCACAAAGGATGGATTCCGTGTGGTTCCTTTTACTGTCTGCAAGCTTGTAACTAAAAATTCTCTTGCACATCTTGAGCTTGTGTGCTGTTCTGTATGCAAAATCTAAGGATTATTTTATTGTTATATGTCTTGGATTGAAATGTATGCAAAAGAAATATGGATATTTCCAGTAGGACCATTTAGCTTCATCATTATCTTCCAAAGTACATGGTAGCAATGGTGGTGGGGTCATGGCTTGTAGGACTAAAGCTGTAAATATTTTAATCTTTAGTTTATTTCTGTATTTATCTTTTTTTTAAAGATACAAGGCATCCACTAAACATAAAAATAGAAATTATATTTGCAGTCCCCCAAAGCTGGGTTCTGAAGAGGTCAGGGTAGTAGTAGCAACATATGGTCCTAGTCTCCCTCGTTCATACCCTTCTGAGTGTTAAGATGGAAGGTATGAATGCAGAAGTCTCGAGGTTGTAGTTTTGCATCTTGTTTATAGACTTTAAATTTAAGAGTATCATAAATGGAAAGGGAAATGAAGAATTTTCTCCTTCATCCAGAAGAAGCACACAATGTAAATTCTGACAAGATACCAGGAGTATAACAAGAATATTTGCATACAGAACAGCACACAAGCTCAAAATGTGCAAGAGAAATTTAGTTACAAGCTTGCAGACAGTAAAAGGAACCACACGGTATCCATCCTTTGTGAGCATGGGTAAGTATGGAGGTAGGCACTCCTTTTACCATTGAAGCCGAAATGAACAGCAAAACACAACAAAATAGGGTGTAATACAGCATTGGAAACACAAGAAAGAAAAATTTACAATCAAGCTTTAGGAATAAGTCCACTTTAAAAATATATTTTTTCAGGAAATACAAGGAAATTACATAAAGCATTGCTCAGTGTTCTCACTGATATTTAAGAAAACAGAAATTCAGGAAAGAACAAGTGAAGAGTGATGCGATGAGAAAAATGACAGTTGTTTAAAGAGAGTTGGCTGAGATAAATAATTGAAATCAACATCAGAATTGGTATTGGATTACAAATAGTAAAGGAAGATTCAATCAATAATGTAGAAAACACCTTATAACCTACTGAATAAGGAGATTTAAATAATTGAGAATATTGGATAATATAAAAATGGAGAGAACTAACTGAAATGCAAACATGGATACCTGATGTCACTGAAGAGGAGACAGAAGAGAAGATCTCCAGATCTTCTTGGAAACCAAAAGGCCAAGATTTAGACTCATTCTAATAAATTTTATTTTTAAATTTTGGTGATAAAGAGAATTTTTCAAATATTCAAAGAAATCTTCAGGGAATGGAAGATTCAAAGTTGTAGCAATGGAAAGTTTTATTAAATGCACATACAAGTTTAACAAGATGCCATTAAAAATGTAATACTTCACTCTTCCTAACCAAAAAATTACCAAGATGAGCAAAGAAAGCTTGCATAATTAGTATAATGTTTATAATGTTACCCATGAAACAGTAAAAGTACTTCCATGCAGCAATAATAAAAAATGTCTGAAATTGGCAAATATAAATGTAGTTTAATGACTAAGTGGAAAACTACTGAATCTTGTGGATGAAAAGAAACAGCAATCAAATAATGACACTATACTAAATGATTGCCAAGTGAAAAAAGTTTGACGTTTTCTTACCACACATTGAAATTAGTTCCAAATATAGTAAAGTATTAAATGTAAACTAAGAAAGAACAGAAAGAAATCTAGAAAAATGTTTGTCTTTGCACTAAATGAAGCTGAGACAGAAAACAAAAATGTTAAGCAGTTTGCCTACATAAAAATCTAAAAAATAAGTATATATGTATATATCAATATACCATTAACAAAAATAAAATTAGCTGGGAAAAGTTTTATAATGTATATGATATTGGATGACCTTAAACTATTTATATACAAGTAATTTTTATAAAAACTATTAAAAACCATTTTAGTTGAAGTATAGAGAGAAATGTCCTTTAAATTGTTTAAACCCCAAATCCTGAGCTTATCTTCCTTTATCGTAGACTAGACTCTTTGTCTCTCACTCTACATTCAGGTCTGATATTCCTTGTCTCTACCTTCTAATCACTCACAGAATTCATCCAGTCTTCCCATCTCCACTGTTACATGCTCTATTAATGTGGACCACCTCTGCTGGGAACATTTTAATAGCCTGTTACCTGTTCCCTTTTTCTTAACCTTATGTCCTATAATTTATCTTTTTCTTTTCCTTGTTTTGTTTTCCTTTTCCTTTTTCTCCTTTTCTTGGGGTTGCGTACTACGGTTGAACTCAGGGATGTTTTACCATTGAGCTATATCCTCAGCCTTTTTTTAAAATTTTCTATTTTGAGGCAGGGTCTCACTAGGTTGCTGAGGTTCTCACTGAGGTTGAACCCCTCATTAAGATTGGGGCTGGCCTCGCTCTCCCGAGTTGCTGGGGTTACAGGCATGGCCTATAATTTATTCTTAATGCACTACCCAGAGTAATCTTGTGAATGTTGGGTTAGGTCCTGTCACAACCGGCTCACTTAGCTCATCGCACAGGCCCCCTTGATGTCCTTGGACACCCTGGACCGATACTCCTTAGTGTAACTGCACCTTCCTATGCTGTTGCCCTGATTGTTTCCTCTACCTGGAAATTTCCTCTCCTTGATATGCCCCTGATTAGCTTTCTTATCTCCAAGATTTTGCTCAAACATCATTCTCTCAATGAAGCCCACCTTACCATTCTGTTCACAGTTGTACCCAGCGATCTCACCACTCCAGACCCTCTTACCCTGTTTCTTTATCCTTGGAGGACTTGTTATTTATGGTGGACTGTATACTTGTCCATTGTTTTTGTTGTTTGTTTCTCCCTTGGTAGAATGTAAGCACCTTGAGGGCACTGATTTTATCTGTTCTGCTCAAAGTACTTCAAGTGCCTTGAACTGTGCTTGGGACGTATTATTCACTGAATGAATGGTTATTGGATGAAGAAATGCAGACATATGTTGTTATAGAATAACTTTAAACATTAAAAGAACAAATGGTTAATAGACATTTTAAAATGTTTAATCCTGATTATATCCAAGTAAGTTAAAATTATGACAAGGAAATATAGCTTATTTTTCATGAGTTGGCAAAACAAAGTCTGTTTGAATTCATACTGAAATTGCCATCCTGTTTTACTGCTGGCAGGTGTGTAAACTTGTACACATATTCTGGAAAAAATTTAGTAAAATATATCAAGAACCCCAAAATGATAATGCATTATTTCCTCTAAGTATTTACATTCCAGAGACATAACATGAGATGGTGTTTAAGAGCATCAACTCTGCAATAAGAGTGTCTGAGTTTGAATTTCAGTTCAATTAATTACTAGTTCTGTCATCTTGGATAAATGAATTAATCATCTATGTCTTGGTGTCCTTATCTAAAAAGAGGAATAGTAATATTTTACTTTGCAGAATTAGGGTTAAATAATGTAAGGTATATCTACAATTGATACAATATTTATAGATGTTTAAACTATTGCCTGGCATATAGTAAGTGCTATGTGAGTATTTGTTAAGAAGTTAAAAGGAAATATCAAATATATACATAAGTGTTTCTATATAAGAAATGCACTCACAGTTTGATTTATAATGCCACAAATAGAAATAAATTAACTGCATTTGTTGGCATAATTGATAAATTAATTATGGAATATCTACAATATGAAATGTTAGATAATCATTGAAATGGACAAATTAACATAGCATATTGGTTAATGACTATTTTTTTCAAATATAATCAAAGTATTCCACAATTTGGAAAAAATTTAATGAAATGTGTTTTTTTCTTAATTAAGGGGATCTTATAGAAAATAATTTAAATATATACTATATATACTAGTATAATTTACATATAAATATATAAATATAGTATATATAAATATAGTATATATAAATATATAAATATTTATATATAAATATTAATATATATTACTATATGCATAGTAATATATATATTTATATATACTACATTAGTAAT
>JAJEJO010000900.1:46259-71068 GCA_020662805.1 Glaucomys volans
TGTACCCTTTTCCCCACATCCTCGCCAACACCTGTTGTTGCCTGTGCTCTTAATAAAAGACATTCTAATTGGAGTAAGATGAAATCTTATGGTGGTTTTGATTTGCATTTCTCTTATAACGAGTGATGTTGAACATTTTTTCATAAATCTGTTGATTGCTTGTAGATCTTCCTCTGTAAAGTATCTGTTCATTTCCTTGGCCCATTTATTGATTGGGTTATTGGTCATTATTTTAAATTTGCAATTCTCAGATGACAAATCATGATGCTCTCTGATATTTAATTGAGGGCATTTCCATGTTAATTTAATGAGATAATTGATATGGCTGGTTTTAATTCTATTATCTTGCTGTTTTGTTATCTATTTTTTCCATCGGTTCTTTCATTTTTCCTTATCATCTGTCTTTCCTTTGGATAAATTGAGTAGTTCTATGATTCCATTCTTATGTCTTTTGTGAGTTTATTAGCTATGTATCTTTGTTTTACTATTTTGGTAGTTTAAGGGTTTGCCTTATAATCTTTTGTTTATTACAATCAACCTTCAAGTGGATTTTATCACTTCACATGTATACAGTAGTGTACTTCCATTCTCCCACCTGGCTTCTATGCTGTTGTTGGAAAGCGTTTTCCTTAGACATATGCTGAAGATCTCCATAATACATTGTATCATTGCTTAAACAATCAATTGAAGAGATATAAGTAGTTAAGAAAATATATATATGGTCACCCACCGAGTTTCCACATCTGGTGCTTTTCAGACCCCTACATAGATGCACATTTTTAAATGTTTGTTCTATTTAGTTATACCTGACAGCAGAATGCATTTTGATTCATTGTACACAAACGGTACAACTTTTCATTTTTCTGGATGTACATGATGTAGGGTCACAAAATTCATGTAATCTTACATGTACATAGGGTAATGATGGTTGTCACATTCCATCATAGATGTACATTTTTTTTTAATCTGGTATAATTCACCTTCTGAATTGAAGTGATTTAATTTAACCTACTTTTACACTGCAGGTGTACAGGTGGTAAAAGCTTTCAGTTTTGGATGTCTGAAAAAGTCTTGACGTTGCCTTCATTCTGAAAGATAATTTGAGTACAGAATTTACATTCATGATTTTAATATTTCTGTACCAAGCATTGATCCTAATGAGAGACCTATTGCTGTCCTTTCTTTCGTTTCCCTCCAGTGCTGAGAATTGAACCAGGGTAGGCCTTGAGCATGCTAAACAAATGCTCTCCCAACTGAGCTATATGCCCATCCCTGCTTGCTAATTCTTGATTAGATGTCAGACATTGTGCATTTTATCATGTGGGTTTTCTATATTTTTGTTTTCCTATAAATTTCTTGAGGTTTATTTTCAAGTTGCTGTTAAGTTACCTGTAGTCAAGAGTTCCTCTCTGATCCTCCTTTCAAGATATATTAGGCAGGCCTGGCTAAGCACTCAGTCTAGGCTCAGTTACTTTCACTACTTAAACAAGACTCCTTTGTGTGCTTTACCAAGTGTCCTGGGATCATTGCTTTTTCCCATTTGGTAGGTAGGAATTGGCACTATTTCTGTCCCTGTGTTGGTGTTTAGAATTTTATCCTAGGTAAAACAAAAAAGTCTCAAAAAGAGATTTTCAAACTGAGGAAACATCTCTTTCTTATAATTTGCTATGATATTTATGGTTTAAAATTTATGTATTAAAATTATGAATAAGGATTAAAATTAACTAGATTATATTTAGATTTTAGGGATTGTTTATCATAGGACTTCTTATTTTTTGAAGTTTATACTTTGTCAAGGTAATGACGTTTATTTCTGTGAATTTATGGTGAGCAAAACATTAGAAATGTAATATATTCAGTGTGCTTTTTGAGATTAAAAAAGTAAACACAATATTCTTCTCAAAGAAGTCCAACATATGCCACATGTTATCCTCTAAATTATACTGTTTTCCTTTTTCATTGTTTGGGGAGAAGGAACTATCAATAATAGAATAAAGAGGTGATAAAATTAGAGTCACTGAAATTAGGTGGCTGTTCACAATGAAAAGAGAAACATCTCATATGTTTTGGTGAAATTTAACTTTGGCAGGCATTGCAAACCTGCTTAAACTGTTTTATAATGCTTTCAGAGGCTTTATAAATTGTGGAATTTTTAATAAAGATGTATATTTGCTGTGCTAATAATAGAATATATATCAATGGTCATAAGCTTGTGCAGTTTCTATTGTAGAAAGAAATAAAAACATACTTGCCTTCATATTGTATTATAGATATGAAACCAAAAAATTATTATAGGACCAAGGTAATGTATCTAATGACATGTTTATCCTACTTGATAAATTGAAAATGAGGTTAGTCAAGGAAATTCAGTGCATTGAAGGTACATTCAGTGATAAGAGCTGTTGACAAGTTGACATAAGTGTATACACATTTGTTTGGGGAGTGGAAAAATCATTTATCAACTTATTTCTTAATGGAGAAGGATGATGCCTGATTTCTTGATTATATGTAGTTATTATTAAGATAGATACATATATTCTACTCTCTGAAAACTTAACAAAAAACTACTGTGCCAACATCCAAAAAAAACTCCCACATTGAAGTGTTATTATTTCACATTTACTGCTGTAGTACTGAAATGGAATTTCAAACTTCCTTTAATATTTCAAATGGAAAGTACTATACTATTCTTTACCAACTTCCATAAATGAAGATAAATGTGTATATGTGTATATTTTATGATTTTTATGACTTCAAAGCAGATGTGGAGAATTAGTTTATTTAGAAAATGAATGATTCAAACTGAAAATGCTCTTGAGTGTTTTCAAAACTTGTTCAGTGTTGTCTTAACCAAGCTGGCAGAAGCCTGGGAGCCATGGACCTTCTGAGCTGGAGCTCTGCAAGGTCACATTAAGGGGAGCTGCCACCACCTTTGCAGTCCCTTTTCTTTAACAAAGTGACTGTTGGTAATCAGATTGTTTCCATTTATTTCTACTATTTGTCTTTTATTGAGGTTTTTACCATCCTTTTCTCATTTTAGCTGATTACTTTTTTTTGAGAGTTTTGCAAGACATTAAAAGGAAAATAAAAAGCCTGACAATGTACCTTATCTTTGCATTTGTAGATACAATCTGCAAGTACTATGCACACAATCTCTCCAAGAGATAGAACATGTTAGGCATTGTTATTTCCATTTTATTGGGTGACAAAAAGTACTGACTAAAGAATTTAGGCAAAATTTGTCTGTACAATTCATTCTCACCCTTCCTTGGAAGTGGTCATGAGAGAAGGAATGGCTTGGCCACTTAGTGAATACAGGGTAAGCTTTTTCAGTGTCCAACTATGTCTCCCATACAATAGCTTTTCCAGTAAAGCAGGAAGAACAGATGCTGAAATGGAGAATTTCTTCTTCATCAGTGTTACCTCTGCTTCATCCCTATATGACTAAATGAGATGGAGTGGATGTGATTCTGTAGGTTTGTTGGAAATCCCTGCATTGGGAGAACTAGTTAGTTTCAGTGATAGAGTGTCCAAATATTTATATAAAAAGGAAATAAAATTTGTTCTTTTACTTATCAGTACTTTTCTCTCTGCTTTTTTCTCTTTCACAGACCACCACTCTGCAGGTACAATTTTGTACTTAAAGAGGGAAAGGAAGTATTTCTTAAACCTCATGCCTGTACAGCAAAGAATATTTAAATTCCTTCTCCCATCAAATGTGAATTAAAGAACTTGTAAATTGGAATAATGCCATCAGTCTTTCTTTTACAATGCATTGATCAAGTGGATATATCTATTTCTTGAATACATTTTTAAAAATCGAAAATGTGGAAAATAAAAAATGCATATGAAAAATATTCTGAGTAGATTCTAAAAGCCATTTATTTCTCTTTACCTCATCAACTTCCTAAATCATACATTAACCATTGAATGTTTACCTCAATTAGTTATTTTATTAAATATGTTAAAACATTTTCTAAAGGAAAAATGGTCAAGAATTTAGTGGGTCACTTCTAATTAATATCATTGTACAACGGACTGAAGTAATAAAAGAAATAAATTTTTAAAAAATTTATAAATTTGTTTTTTGAGAAAATTGCCTGGATTAATGTGAACTTTATAAATGTAAATACACGGTATTTTTGTTAATGTTTTGTAAATAAAGGTTTTGCTTATATGGAACATAGTAAATAAATAACTTACAGGTCTCTAAGCTTATGTTTCAATCCTGTGTCCATCACTTATTAATGATGTAATCCTGAGTAGGTTAATTTTTCACCATATCTCAATCATCTAAGGAATTTCTGTGACTATTGACTCAATAAAGCACTTTGAACAGTGTGTGTCTATAATAATGATAATAAACTGTTGATAGCTATTGCATATGTTTATCATTGTGTCCTTGGAAAATATTAATTCATTTAATGTAACAAAAATTCATGAAGTTAGTCTTGTATTCTCCATTGATAAAGAAACTAAGGCCTAGAAATGTCGACTAACTTACCAAGAGGATCATATTACAAAACCAGAATTCAAACCTAAGAAGTTTGGGTCCATAGTTTATGTTTCTTCAAAGTCTGATACCATATGTACTAATGATCACATTCAAAATAATAACCTAAACATCCTTGGCATTCTCCACTTTCCTGTTTAGTCTACGAATTTCTGGGCAAGGATTGCTCTCACTTATGTTTCAATACCATATCTTTTATGTGTTCCTCTGAAGCAGACTATCAATAATAGTCTCTATGGTATTGATTGCCTCCTGTTATGATTTGGATATGAAGTGACCCTCAATAAACTCATATGATAGACAATGCAGGAATATTCAGAGGTGAAATGATTAGATTAGGTGAGCAGCAAACTAATAAGTGAATTAATCCATTTGATGGATTAATACTTTGAAAGAACTACTTACTGGGTGCTAACTGGGGCATGACTGGAGCAAGTAGGGCTCTGAGGGCATGCTCTTAGAGATTACAATCTAGTCCCCGTGGTTCAAGCCTCTCTCGACTTTCTGGCTGCTATGAGGTAAGCAGCTTTCTTTCACCAGTCCCTTCTGCCATGGTGCTCTGCCTTGCCTGGGTCCCAGTACTCTGGGGAGTTGTTCAATCATGTACTTAGCCTCTAAAACTGTGAAACCAAACTAAACTCTTCCTCCTCTAATTTGTTATTGTCTGGTGTCTTAGACACAGCAATGAAAAGCTAACACACCTTCTGTATTAGTTTTTCAGGGCTTCCAGAACAAAATGCCATAGACTGAGTGGCTAAGGCAACAGAAACATATTTTCTTATAGTTTTGGAGGCTGGAAGTCCAGCATCAAGGAGTTGACAGGTTTGGTTTCCTGTGAGGCCTCCTTCCTGGCATGCAGATGGCTGCCTTCTTGCTGGGTCTTTACATGGTCTTTCTTATGTGGATATTCATCCTTGAGTCTCCTATCCAAATTTCCTCTTTTTATAAGGTTGTCTGTCTTACAGCCTATCCCAATGACTTCATTTTAAATTAATCATCCTATAAAGGTGCTATCTCTCAATATAGGCACATTCGGAAGTAGTGAGGACTAAGGTTTCAACATATGAATTGTAAGGGGACACATTTTAGCATGTAACACTTGCCATGATCCCTTAGCCCCTCATGGGGTCCTTTGCCAAATAATCCACTTGAAGGTGAAGTAGGGCCATTGTCGGTGCCCACCTGGAATACAGGGACTGGGAGGCCCCTGAGGTATCTGTTGTGTGCTCTTGGCAGAAACACAAAGTTGCTTCACTGTTTACCTAAGTATTTAAGAAGTGCTGCCTACACCTTTACTATCTGACTACACTTCATGAAAACATGAAGTGGTTTGGTTTTTGCTGTAGCCCTTCCCTCCATAAGCCCCTGATGGTAATCCACAGAGATGCCTTCTCTCCTCTCTGCCACTTACATCTCTGTCACAAGCTTTCCAAATTTTTAAACAAAACCACACACTCTTATATAATTTCATTTTTCTAATGACCCACTCCATTAATTTTTGAGATATTCATAGAAGCTTCTGAATCTCAAATTGATAATACTAAAATTTAAAATGAAATAAAAGTACTATAGTATGTTATTAGGGACAGAAATCTAGTTTCGCATTTCCGATTTTTTAGGGTCTATGGGCATCAGAAAAAACAGTAGCCTTCTTTTTTCAGGACATTGCATGCCTTTACCTTCATAATGAAACTTCCATGCCACAAGTGATTCAGTCTTCCAAGGATAACTCAAAGATGAAAATGTTCACAGGTTTTTATACTGCCATGTCTTTTCAGGTATCCTAATTCCTTCCAGCCGTTTTCAGGTAAAGGTTGACCTAGATAAGGAGCCTGTGGAGTTTGCATTTATGGTGGTGAGGGAAATAAATTCCTGTGACCCCAAGTTAATAGTCCCCCCAAACAAATAATTTACTCATATTTTCCCCTAAATTTGCAGAAACTGTATACTACAAAATAGAAGTAAGGAGGGGGAAATGCACTTTTTGGAGGACCTAAGTGAAGTGCAGATGTTCTAAAGCAATTATCTGGGAAAACAAAAGAACAAGTAGCCATTATGTACAAAATATTTTATGCCAGGTTGCCTTGACGACCTGACACTCTAGGTCAGATATGGAAAGATGCAAAGAGACTAGGTGATTCAATCCTTTATTCTTTAGGTGCCTGCTCAGCACAGGTCACAGAACATGACTGAACACTGCCTTTCAAAACCTCTCAAGAAGGCAGTTTGATTATATCTAGGTTAATAGGTCTTATTTAATTTAGATTAAATAATTTTATATTATTTAATATAATATATATTTTATAAAATTATTTAATCTAAATTAAATAAGACCCATTTTATTATTGACTTATTTGGGTTTCCATTGAATTATAAACTTCATGTAAAAATTTCATCTAGAAATTTTGATTTGTTACCCACAATCATCAACTGAAATGCTGAGTGTGCACAATCAAGGTCAACTGGTTTGGGTTTTTTTTTTAAAAAAAAACTGCAAAAAAATTTTAAAAATTGTATTATCTATATGGGCTATAATACCATTCTAATTTACTAAATAATTATTTCAATGTGTGTGTGTTGCCAATATATACAAGACACAATTACATATAATTACTTACATTAATAAAAGTATTGTGGCTCATAATACTTTCAGCTTTTGCATTAATCCTTTTCTTCACATTATTACAACAATAATAGCGAATACATAATGAGTATTTACTGTTAGTCAACTTTCCATTGCTGTGACAAAATACCTGTGAAAATAAAAGGAGAAAAGACTCACTGTAGCTCATGGTTTCAGAGGCTTAAGTATATGATCAGCTGGTTCTGTTGCTCTTAGGCCTGTTGGAAGGCAGATCATCCTGGTGAGCATACATACTTGGAGAGTTCTCATGGTGACAGGGCAGCAAAGAAAGAGAGGAGTGGAGGGGACTGGGTCTCAATATCCTCTTCAAAGATCTGCACCAATAACCTAACTCCTTCCATTAGTCCCTACCTCTTGAAGGTTCCACCACCTCCTAAGAGTGCCAACAACTTGGGACCGAGCTTAAACACATGATCCTTTGGGGGACATTAAAGATTGAAACTGTTATACTTACTTTCTACCAATCTGTGCTTTAAGCCTTACTTGCAATGTCTCATGCATCCTTATAAATGCCCTATGGAGCATCTTCAGTGACTGAGAGGAGACAAAAAGGAATAAAAATCTTTCGGATGATTGAGACAATGTGTTGTGTTTTGAATGTTATCTATTAAGTAAATAATGAACACTGTGTAAGTTCATGAATGAACAAATTAATGAATGGATGGATAAACAGGAAGTCAATCTTCTGCAAAGGGAGAATAGAACAATAGGGGGGACTGGGTTCTAAAAAATTGTGATGTGACTGGTGTTTGCCAAGTGACATGGAATTTTTTGAATGTGACCATTTTGGCAAATTGACAGACACTCATGCAACAGCTTTTAGGTTCTTAGGATGAATACACTGCTAAAAATTCCCAAATACCTGAGTCCTGCCCCAAGATAAATCAGACCTGCTTCTCCAGGTGACCTAACCGTTAAAGGACAGTGGGGAATGGTTCTGGAGTTGTGAGATGGCAAAGTGCAGATAACATTTTCATTCATAATTTTTTCCCTGTGAACATGTGGGACACGAAAAAATAAGAAAGTCTGGTAGGTGAACAGCTGGTCTTGCAGATGGTGTTGATGAATTGAATTTGGATTTCTGTATCATGGCTTAAGTTTCTGGAATGTTAGACTCTTGGCTTAAGGTGGAATTTTATCTTGCAGGGAAAAGAAGAATGTATTTGCATTCAGGCTAGCAGTCATGATTAAAGTGCTTTAAATGGAACACAACATTGCAGAAAGTGTTTGAAGATTCAAAGTAACCAATCATTCACCCAGATTCATTGCGATTTTACTGATTTTTTCTTCTGTTTTTCTTTGGTCCCCATTGGCACATTCCAGGTCTTAGCTCAGATTGGTCCTCATGCCTTTTTTTCCCAGTTGGGCCCTTTCCTTTGCTTTCTCCATGATTAATTTATCTGTCCCAAGCCTAATACTACATTTATCCTTGCCTCCTCCCCTCTTTTCTAGAGATGCCAGTCCATGCCTGTGTTCTAGCCTGGGTATCACACGTCTCTGCCTACTTGTCGTGAGAGTATGAGCTTCCTGAGAGTAGGAAGTTTTAGATTGTGTATCTGTGTATTGTTAGGTCTCAGGGAATGGCTGGCTTATTATAGGGGCAGCATAAATATTTGTTCAGTGACAAGTACAAAATGAAATAAATGAAGCAGGAAGTTTTTCTTTCTTTCTTTATCATTTAGTGGGGAAAGAGTGGGCAGAAACCAGCCATTAGAGGCTATTTAAAAGAACAAGATGTTACAAGTAGTTCTGCTTGCAGGTCAGAGAGCTCTTATTGTGCAGCAAATTGGAGATTATCTGTCTTAAACACTTTCCTAAGAATGTAGTAAAACCAGATTTTAGTATTAGCTGATTTTAGTCAGGACAAATATAATACTCGATAGTAATTTGCATTTAGAACTGAAAATTTAAAAATTCTCCCACATATATTGGTCAAGTTGTAAAATACTAACATCTAAATGCAAAGAAGTATGATAAACAGCAGTATTGAGCTTTACAATTGAGACAATTTTTTTCTTCATAGTATTGAGACAATTTGAAAGCAAGTACACCAAATTTACTGCAGATATAAATTCTGAAATCATTGGACCTTTATCAGTTGAACTTGTCATACTGCAAAATAATGTGCACTTCCCAACACTTGGTAAAGTTGCTTTGCTCTTCATGACTTGGTTAGAAGAAACGTTTAATTGGAAAAATGTCTGTGGAAAAATTTTTCAAGATGAGAATTGTTGAAGTGAATGAAGAATGGGGACAGGGACATACTTAATGGTAGAGCACATTTCCTGGGCACAATCACCAGCACCTTCAGAAAGAAAGAGAGGAAGAATATGAATGAAGACTGGAAAATGGGCTTGTTCTTAGCAGAACATTCTTTAAGAAGGTAATGGGAGGAGAGAAAGAGAATACTAGAATTTATTAAGAATATATTGTGTTTGAATGATCAAAGTAGATGTGTTCTCACAATTACCTGACCCAGGACAATGAACCCAGCTCAGAAGAAACTTTATTACAAATGAGAAGCCACAGTTTTACAAAATAACATAGGGACTATCTTATTTCACCTTTATTTTCCCAAAATTTTCATAAAATAATATTTAATCGATATTTGTAGATTTGACTGTAGATAATTTTTAATATAAGATAAAGAAAAAATATTCAGATGCATATCAGGGTTATGATCATGCAAACTAATCCTGCTCCATTCACCCTTCTCTTTTTTCTCATTGAACAAGGCAAGAGAGAACTTAGGTTTGAAAATCTCTGCAATCCAGGAAAATTAATCATAATCTCCCAAATTCCAAAAGAAAATTTTAACAATCAAACAAAAATGAAACATTAAGATGGACACTATTGCCAGCAACAGAAGCAGGGGAAGAGGTTGACACACTGCCTTCCAATTTCATTTCCAAGCAAAGGAATACTGTCATTTATCTACCTGAACACAATTGCTTTCTGACATCCAGATAATTTCCACTGTGCATGATATTCACCCTATTTATTTTACTTTGTACTTATTGTAAGGCCACAAACCAGGGAAATTATACCTTAGGTAACAATTATAGACAGGCAGTGATGACTTCCTTCTCATGGTAGATAGTTTCAGGAATGGCCCCAAATAGGTCAGACCTCACTGTATCTGTTCTTACAAGTAACGCACTTGAAACGCCCACTCTTAGCTTGTATATGGGTCTTATTTGGGGTACTGAGACAAGAGAAAACATGCCACAAGCTAGACCTGAGAAGTTTTGTGGCCATTGGATCTAGAGACATCAGGTTAAAAATCCCAAGCTAGTCTGCTGGAAGGATAACACAGGGAGTGGAGGAGAACTGTGGCTCCTCAGGCAACAGCCCACAGACAGAGAATGGTGGAATAAAGCCAACACCTACAAAACATAAAACTGACACACAAATCATGAGCCATGTCGAGCAGTGACTGTTTTAGGACAGTGTTTAAAATGGTTTGCTATGAAGCCAAATTTAAGTAATATACCTTCTGAGGTATAAAAGAAGAAGAGTATGGAACAGGGCAAGAAAAACTTGGGCCACCTCTAGGGGGTTGTGACGTAGAATGAGTAAGGTAGGAGCCTTTAAATAGATACTTATTCCTTCATTCCTTCCTTCATTCATCAAATATGCATTATATGCATTAAATGCTTATTCTGTGTCTTATTATATGTGTGATGGATGGCTGGAAACATACCCATGAACAAAAGACACTAAATTCTTCAACCTATCAAGCTTGGGTTTCAGTGAACAAAGCAAAGAATAAACAAAGTAATAAAAATACACTTTCAAAGCCTGATGGGGCAGTGAGGAGAGTGTGTTGGTGAATTTGTGATATTAGAGGGAAAGTCTTTCTGAAGGTAGTTTGAAGACAGAAGTTTTGAGGCCAAGACAGAGTCACTAAGGTGAAGGTCAAGGGCATAACATTTTGGACAGAGGGTATGGCAAGTATGAGCACAGCAGACAAGAAAGGGTGTTGCGGAAAAAGAAGCAAGGTCAGCAGAGCTGGAAGCAAGGTCAGCAGAGCTGGAGACTTAGCCACCCAGAGACACAGTTGTAGCAGTTGAGGCTGGTGACATGGGCAGGATCCAACTTTTAACATATTGGCCACGTTAGCAGTTTGGATTTTACTCTAAGTAGGCTTGAGGCAGGATGGTGGGAGTGTCTGTACTACATTAACAAGAGTCCTTTGTGGCCAGGTGAGGTCGGAGGAAGGGCCGGCACTGAGAAGGCCCAATGATTAAGCTGGTTTGAGCCATGTGGCTTGGGTGGGAGTAGTGTCAGATTCAGGTATTTTGCAGGAAGACTCTTAATAATGTCAATTTATTAAACATGAAGAATGATGGGAAGAGATAAGAAAGGCTCCTAATGAAGCCAGATTTAACAGGCAGTTAGTGTAGAAATCAGGGAATCTGGTCAAATTGAGGAATGAAGTCTGGGAAGTTGGAGACGCCCCCGGGAGACTGGAAGGTCATTGCCTCCAGAGCCCTCTGATCACCAAGGTTACCTGCTCAACTGCCCCTCCCCAAAAGCTGCAGGCAAGGAGTTGCTAATTAATGCCTCCAGATCCCCCGCCTGAATCTCCATGTGGCCCTTCCCCCTGCCATTCGCACCTGACCTTTTTGCTGTGTCACCACCGCCATATGGGCAGGAAGGAGAGATAAAGGTCAGAGGAAGGGGCAGAACAAAAGAAGATCCTAACCTATAAAAAATGGAGGGTGCGCTCACTTCTTGGGGATTCCAGAACATCAGCCAGCCATGGCCCCCCTTCTCCCACTCGGGAGAAGTTTGTATTACTACTTTTAAATAAAACCTGCTTAAAATGCTTGCCTTGGTGAGCTTCTCTGGTGTTATACTTCAACACCGGAGAAAGCAGAACTCGTCACCAACATGCGACGGTATCACTAATGTCTTAATCTGAGTTTAATTGTAAATGCTGATAACTTTAACTTGATTGGGCAAACTGGGAAACTGGAAGGTTTTGGTGGCAGATGGTGGGGCAGGAATTAAAAATATTTTGGACATTTAAAATTTGAGATGACTAGCAAAAAATATGCAATGGAGATATCAAGTGAGTCTCTGGAGATATCAGGTGTGGAATAAGACAAGCAAGTTAAATAATCAGAATTTTCTTCAGCTCATCACATCTACACTAAAAAGTGCAAAATATTTGGGATACAGTGGGCGTTTTATCATTGGTCCCTGACAACTTGAAACAAAGTCATGAACTAAAGAAGTTGAACACTGAGGGTGATCTAGAAGAGAGCATTTTGGCAATAGCTACACTGGAGATTCAGGAAATATGAAAATCAAAAACAAATCTGTACTTCTGTGTAATATTCTGAAACAAAAAACAGTGAAACCATATTAAAATTGAGTTATGAGCCAGGTGTGGTGGCGCATGCCTGTAATCCCAGCACTTGGGAGGCTGAGGCAGGAGGATCACGAGTTTAAAGCCAGGCTCAGCAACTTAGTGAGGCCCTAAGCAACTCAGTGAGACCCTGTCTCCAAATAAAATACAAAATAGGGCTGGGGAGTACCCAGTGGTGGAGTACCCCTGGGTTCAATTACCAGTACCCAAAAAAGAAAAAAAAAAATTGAGTTATGAAGGAAAAACTTTTTTGGGGAAAATAGATGAAAATTTTATATTTGAAATATTCACTATGAAAAATCAATAATATTTTAGAAAGTATCTACATTTAGTTCTCAAAAATGAGAACACATAGAGAGTAAAGAATGGATGAAAAATAGGGAAAAAAATCCAATACTCTGGTATGAAAATGGAAAATTACAGAGATGTTGAAAGATTTGAAGAATTACAGAAATATATTATGGAAATTAAAAATCAATAGCAGTTTTAAATGAGAAGTAATATGTACTGCAAAATATACCATGAATGATATTTCAAAAAATTGAGACATGCTTTTGCAATGGAAAGGAAATGATAAAATGTTGAAATGATAAGTAGGAATGACAAGGACTAAAAGTCCAATTTAAAGATAATTGATATTCCTGGACACATCCAGAATGTAATAGAAAAGATAAATTGAAAATATAATTTAAAATACTAAAATATAGAGTAGTTTGACATAAAACATTAAATAGTTTGGTAAAATTAATTAAGCTGGAATAATTAACTATATCCATGCTAATGCTTAAATATTAAGGGTAAAGAAAATAACCGGAAAACAAGTCAATAATGACTAAAAATCTAATGGTGACCAGCAAATTTTTTTCTACACTCCAAAATCCAAAGAGAACTAGAAACAATTGAAGAAGGAAAGCAGATGTAAAGATTGTTATGTGGAAATAAAATATATAAGACAAATATGTTTATGATGGAGGTACAATAGGGACAATCTCAGCACTGAAGAATGAAAGGATTTCAGAGCATGGAGACCACTGTCAGAGACATAGTGCTGGTGGTGAGGGTGTCTTCCAATGAAATATGCATTTATTTAATTTTTATTTTTTTGTGGGGAGGTACTGGGGATTGAACTCAGGGGCACTCGACCACTGAGGCTAATTATTGAGAAATGGAGAAGGGGAGTAATGGAATATTAATTTCCTCATAGGACCTAGAGGGAAACTATAAGTAAAATTTTGGAAATGTAGGTCCATAGCATTTTTAAAAAAGTTAAAAACATGAATAAGAGCAAGGGGAAAAAGTGGACTTTGGTCTTTCTTGATCAAATTGCTTCATCCACAGATTTTCTAACACTGGGGTCTTACTTATCTCTCTTTGGCTATTCTGGGCAACTAGACTTGATATGCTTTTTTGCAGGATCCAAAAAACTCTGTCCTTTTCATGATTTAATAAATATTCTGTGCCTCTTTTCAGTTCCCATTTTTTCCTCCTGTCCTTTTATCCCCCCTCTACTGTGTTTGCACAAATCCTCAAAGAATTAAATCTTCTGGGAGACAAAAAAACTGAAAGCCAAATGTTTCACCAGGAAGCAAATTTTGTCTATCACTCATCAAAAACTTATGGTGAAGCAAGGGAGCTCTCAACCCCAGCCACCTGCTTATAATTCTCAGAAGAATAGGCAGAAAAAGAAAACAAAATATGAAGTGTTAATTCATTTCCCTATAACCAAACAAAAAACATAACCCACTTTGTAATAAATAGAAAACAAGAAAAATCGTTGGAAAGTGTAATACAAGAAAGTTTGAAACAATGTGACAACAGCAAGAACAAACATGTTGTGAAAAGAAAGAAAAACGGATCCAGTTGAATAATGAAGAATCAATGCTTGAAAAAGAAGCATGCAAATGACCTATAGTCTTTGGATGTAAAATGATTAATGAAATTACTAGCAGTGGATACAATAAATGATCCACCACCATAGAAGCAGAAAACACTCCTTTCAGAAATTTTCAGATACAGGGCCCCCAAATGCATATAAAGCATTTGAATAATATATTGAACATGTGTCTATATATGTACTTAGTAATTTAACACATATAGTAAACATTTTCATGTATTTTAGGAAGTTTTACAAAATTGTTTACCTTCCTGGTCAATTGGTAGTTATTAGGCTATAGGGGAAAAGCTTTATAAATATTCCAAAGATAAAATATTCACAATGCTTTTTTAAACTATGATGCCATGAACCAAAAATTAATAATTTTAGAAAGATACTAGCACTAAGGAATTCAAAAATGTTCTACCAAGTAATTAAATGTCAAAGACAACACTGAAAAAGTTAGAAGCATTATTAGAAAATAAGATAAACGAGAATATTATATAGCAAATCTGACCAGTGGTTCTCAGAATCAATTTCAACTATTAAGTTCAATTAAGATAAAAATAGATGAAAAGAATAACTACAAATAAAACTCTTGAGTTATTTGGCAATACTCAAGGAGGATAAGCACACACATAGGAACACACATACTTTCAAAACAGGAGAAAAAGCATAATAAAAGAAATGAGAAGTATTTTGATAAAATATTTTAAACAAATGAAACACATGCTTTTCTAGTGATATGAATTATTTATTTTTATGTAGAAAAATATCACAATTTAGGCAGATTTGTAAGAAATTTAGATACTTAATAATATTTGACTTCAAAAAGTCTTTGATCTAGAATTCTTTCCAACAGTGAAGGGAAAAAAAAAAGCCACACACATTACATAAAGAGTTCTAGAATATGTTTGGGTAAAATGTTTCATAATTCATTTTGTGAATCAAGGAGGCTAACCAATGGAAAACACATTTCCCTTTTATTAGGAAATCTATCTTGATGATAGAAAATCAAATGATTATTTGGTTTAATTATGCAGCAAAATGTATTTTATAAAATCTGTAATAGTGTGACAGGGTGGCTGTAACAAAATACCACAAAGTGGCTGGCTTGAAACAATGGAAAGTTGTTCTTTCACAGAAATTGTGGTGGTTGGGAGTCCAAAACCAGGTGTGGTGGATGTTGGTCCCTTCCAGGGGCTCAGAGGGAGTGTCTCTCCCATGCCTGTCTCTTGGCCTCTGGTGGTGAAATCATGTTGTTCCTTGCTTGTAGATGTGTCATTCCACCATCTTCCTGTCTTCATATGATGTTTTCTCTTGTCTGCCTATGTCTCTGTGTGTTCTTTATTCACGGTTCCAGTTTGGGATTTAGGGTCCCAACTAATCCAGTGTGACTCTATTCTTACAGATTACATCTACAGATAAATAAATCCAAATAAGATTTTAGATGAACAAGATTTTGTATAGACATTATTCAGTTCAGTTTAAAAAAAAAGGAAAACAGAAAAAAAATCCCAAACTTCTGTTTCTCAGAAAATGGAAGAGCAAGATAAAATTTTATTCAACTAGCATTTTAATATATTCTTAAAAATATTAAATATTTTTATTAAAACATTAAAATACCATAATATTATTTGTCTTTATGGCTGAATAGTATTCCATTGTGTATATATACCACAGCTTCTTTATCCATTCATCTATGAAGGGCATCTAGGTTGGTTCCACAGTCTAGCTATTGTGAATTGAGTTGCTATAAACATTGATGTGGCTGTATAACTGTAGTATGCTAATTTTAAGTCCTTTGGGTATAAACCAAGGAGTGGGATAACTGGGTCATAAGATGGGTCCTTTCCAAGTTTTCTGAGGAATCTCCACACTGCTTTCCAGATATCATGCTAAGTGAAATAAGCCAGTCCCAAAATCAAAGGCCAAAAGTTTTCCCTGGAAAGTGGATGATGATATATAATCCAGTTGTGGGGTGTGGGGAGTGAGAGAAAAATGGAGGAACTTTAGATTTCATAGAGGGAAATGAGAGGGGGAGGGGGCAGGGGTATGAAAAATGCGGAATGAGACAGATGTCATTATCCTATGTACATGTATGATTACATCATGCACAACCATAGAAATGAAAAATTGTACCCATTTGTGTACAATGAATTAATATGAAGTGTATAAAAATAAAAAATAAAGTTCACAAAATCATAAAGTCCTTTACTATGAACATTTCTCTTAAATTTCTCTTCTCTTAGTTCAGACTCTTTCTAAACAACGTCTATATACAAAATTACACATTAAAATTTTTGGATCATCTTCACTGATAAATGTGAAGGGTCTGAGACTTTATTGTCCTTGTAAACTAGCAAGCTAGTCTGCCACATTCTTATAGATGTTGGCAGAAGATGAGATTATTGGTTCAGAGTGAAAAAGAACATGTTACTCAGAGCACTTGCACAGCAAGAGTGTCCAACTCCCACAGATCCTGTTCTCCCAGGGCAACGTGGAGCTGCCAGCATGTTGTATCACTCTGAGCTTAGGGAACCCAAATCATTTTTTATGGGCAGTTCACTTGGCTGAACTTTTTCCCGGGGGGGAGGGGAGAAGTCACTTAAAGTACCCTGGACAATGAACAAGACTTTCTTTTGCTCCAGAAGGAGGTACATTAAAAAATTATATATACATATATATGCACATGCATACATATCAAAGCCTTGAAAACAAACATCCAGAGCAAGGAGGTCACTGCCAAATTTGCAAAATGCAAACTGCGCCATCTCTCGGGTTCAAGAGACCCAAGAATTGCTGTTCTACAAAATCCCGTTGCTTATAAAAGCATTTTCCCCTGCATAACATACCTTCAGTATACTATCACAATTCGAAATAGTAATAAGAATTACCCCAGATTTGAGATTCAGAAGGATATGGTGAATTTAATTTTATTTAGTCTCTCTTTAAATCATAGTGATTGTAATAATTATGAAAAAATCTTAAAAATAATGAAAATATTTTGTGACAAGCACAAATGATTTCATTCCCTATTCCTAGGGTCAAAGAGCAGGGATTATTTTCTATTGTAAAATTAATAAAACAAAGAATGATATATGAATAAGTAGACTTAAATAGTAAATCTGAATTTAAATGGTAAGTTTCAAATGTATGTGGAATAATTGGAATTGTTTTCCCTTATTTGCTAGAACTGCAACATCAGAACCCTGAAATCAGCCAGGGGAGCTCTGTAACAGTCCTGGAAGGTACCAACTGTTCTGGGGAAAGGAGCACTCAAGATTGAAGTCAATGCAGAACACCATTGTCAAGGTTATTAAACAAAGGGCAAGAAACCTTGTCCATGATCATCCTTGCATCTGGTCCCAACGAGTCAAAGTCCCCAGAAACTCTATCCACTTCCTGAGTTTATCTTGGCTCCACCCCTTTCTATTCTGTGCCTTTGTTCTGACTACTTAAGCATTCTGGGCCTTAGTTTCCCCATCTAGAAATGGTGATATCAATCATAGCTTCTCCACAGGGTTGTTGTAAGGATTAAATAATTGAATGTCTGGCATGTACTAAAAGAATACAGAGAAATATAATAACTACTAAAATAATTACAATCAAGGTACAATCAGGGCAAATTTTCTATAAATATTACTTTGTTATTCAAAGTAAAAAAACCAACAATAATAGCAAACAACCATCAGAGGAAGACTTGTGAAGATTCAAATTTAGAGAGCACAGCTTTCTAAGGGATAATTCTGGAAAAAAAATCAACTTGATTTGAACATGTATGGTAATCTCATTATTTGCTAATATCTTACATTCTCTCTGTTTTCTTCCCATGTAGCCCAACCAGTCCTGCAAAGATGAGTTCCTCTCCAGATTCTAGTCCTTCTACACACCCCATTTTTACCACAGGTTATTTACTCTCTTTTAAAATGCATTGACTTGAGTTCAAAGTGATATAGTTTATACAGAGTGCATGAGTATTCTTAGGGATCATATATGGTTCAATCCATAAATTCCGATGGGCATGTAATTTCAATTTTCTTCAAGCCCTTTGAATCCACTTAATATCTAGTTTAAGATACCATTCACCTGTACTATCAGGAAAACCAGCCTTGGTCTGTTTTTAGATGCTACCTCCTGGGTTGTTCCATAGGTATTGGGGTGTCATCAGTCAGGTGTCTAATAAAATGGATTCTTAGATGGAAAGTTAAAGAAGCTTATTGGGATATTCCCAACTTGTGTGTAAGAGTGAAGACCACAGGACTGGGCAGAGCCAGAGGTTATCTGCAGTCAGTTACACAAGTGGCCTCAGCCAATTCTGTGGGGATTTCAATAGGTCTAAAAAACTCTCAAACTGGGGTAAGGAGTCCAGGCCTTTACAGCTCCATAGCGATCAGTTCTTGGATGTGGGATGTCCTTGGAAAAAGTTTGTTAAACTTAGATGGGGGAAATCTACTCAGACTTGAGTTTTATTGCCAATAGACATGTGTCAAAACTCTCAGGAACTCAGGAATGATGTTTCAATCACTTAGAATCCATCCAGCTGCAGATCTCAGCCTTGTTAAACAGAGCCCCAGCATGGAGGATGAATGGTGTGGCTGGCCTTTGGTGCTTGATTTCCTGTCACACAAGCTGCTGCTGGCCTCCCCTTTGTCCATTTCTTCCTGTCCGGTTTTGCCCACCAGTTCACTGCTGCTTTTACCATTTTTGGAAATAAGAGAATCTCACAAGTCTGTCCATGGCTCCTTCTAGCTAGACAAACTCTTGTGGCTGCTTTTCTGACATCTTTATACCTTCTGGGACGTTTTTAGGAAACTATGCCTAGGTCCCATTGCTCACCAAGTGGACTTTCTGTTTTCTTCTCCTCTGAACCATGGGAAAGGAATGTAGGAATATAGAGTTTTTCTAGTTCAGGGAAAATCTTTCTCGCTTTACATTCTTATTTTTTTTATCCTTTCCACCTGTTCCACTATCCTTTTCATTCTTTCAAAGAATTAAGATTTCAGAGAACAAAAGCCAGCAAGTTGCAGGTTACTATTCTTTTTCACAAAACCTCTCCTCTCCATCCTATAAAACAATGAAACTAGAACAGCTCTTTTTCTGGAACTGGGAAGAGGGACTTGGGAAAATACTGGAAGAAAAAATTCTTAAAAGTTGACATTAAAAAAACATATTCCTACTGTATTTTTACTATGGAGTATAAAATGTAAAGAAGGGAAGAATTTCAAGAGAGCTGAAGGAGAGACAGTCCTCAGAACATTATGGCCCTATCATGCAATCAATTTAGTTATGATTTCTGATTTATAATTCAGTTCCTTACAGAAAGGGAACAAGTGTTTTCATTAATATATCCATAGCATCTAAGAAATATTTAGCATATAATAAACTCCTGTGTATCTAATTCAAATTTTAATAGTAGGCCCAACATTACCATCTCCTGATCAGTTTCACTGGTTCTCCAAAGCAAAACTAAGTATTTTCGCTTTCAGGTATAGTACTATATATATATATTATATACGACATATATAATATATACGTTATATATAACATACATATTATATATGTCTGCATAATAACACTTGCTATTTTGCTTCAGAATTGTTTTTATATCATTTACCTCCTGCATTAGATCTCCAGCATTAGCTCTTTAACCCCACAGGATATGTACTATGTACCATTCCACTAGAGATGTCTGCTGATGAACTGATTCTTTAATCCAGGGGTGACATTCATAGTTACTGTAATAAAGATGACATTCTAGGTTATCACATTCTGTGATCTGTGCCACTTCCACTTCAATATGTAATGAGATATTATTTTTTAAACAAGAAAAGTGGTTTTATATGTTTAGAAATGTATCCATTTAGCTAGCTAAATAATGAGTTGGATTAAAACCTTTAATTCCATGAAGCATCTACCTAAACTGAACTATACATTATCAAAAGTTGGCATATTATCAACATAGTTTTACATCTAAAACTATGTTAAGCCTTTCTTTCTTTCCTTCCTTTCTTTCTTTCTTTCTTTTTTTTAATGCTATTTTGAGTTGGATTTTAGGGGGTATATGGTAAAGTAGGATTTAATTCTACCAGTAAAAAATATAATATGTTGCCACAAGAGGGCAGCCTTTCAACATAAATTGTTTCTCAATTTGTAGGCATTTAATGATATTTCGAGGAAGTTTTTTTAAAACTACAAACTAAATCATGATAAAACGATACAAGATGTTTAGATAAATACTTTTCTTTATGCATGTTGTATCTTTTTATTATAGACAGTTGAAGTATTAATGCATAAGAAAACCAAAGGCTGAATTGTCATGTAGAAAGATGGATTTCCTCAGCTTTTCCCTCTTAAGCACCAAGGGAGCAAGCTGATGTCTGAGGCTGAGTATACCACAGCTCTCACATAGCCACCTGCAAATCTCCATCTAAACTACTGAAAATTCCAATCATGTGAAGACAACTTGGAAGAAGCAGAACAATGTATGAACCCAGAGAAAATGAATGCCTCTGAATTACATGGTTTTAATTTTCAAACTCTCCAGTGCGGCAAATACACAATGCTATCTGGAGATGTTTGTAAAGAGTAAATTGCAAGATATCTTGATCTCTAAGACATACAAGGGTACTCTCGGATCTGCAGGTCTGATCCTCTGTTCCCACGAGCGTTTGCCCATGGCAAAGCAGAGCCACCTGTACAAGGCCATACCCACAACCCAGAAGCACTCCATGGTACTGTGATGGCCTGATCCCTACTTTGCCTCAATTTAGGTTTCTGTAGCTACTGAATTGGAAAGTGCACATGGGGTGCTCTGATTTCAGAAGTCCACGAGGTGATCTGATGCAAGTTCAGCCACAAGAACTATTAGCAGCTGCTGGCAAAGAGTATCAAAAGGCCGCAGCCTCTGTGTGGTTTGAAGATGACTCTGGTGTTCACCCTTACTGACATTCCAGAACGCAACTGGGTTCACCTGTAGGCTCTTCTCTCCTCCCCGTGTCCAGGGTGGAAGATATTTAAGGAGCTCTTGTTGAGGACTTAGTCTCTCATTGTGTCCATGGGATTCTTTCTAGATGTGTTTATGGGACTGCTTCCCTTGTTTCCAGTCTCTGTTTTTTGTTTTGTTTGTTTTGTTTTTAAATCTACATTGTTTTGATGAAATGACTTCCATCTTCTGGTAAGTAAGCTTCTTCTCTTGTCAAATCTATGTTTGAGTTTGTTTTGGTACTTGTTTCAGTAGTCCAATTCTCACTGTCTATGTGCTCCAGAATGCATCCCTCTATCTTGGTTTCTTCTGAGTATCAAATCGTAAACTTCCTCAATTCTCCCTTTCCTACAGTACCAATCTCTGCCTGGATTTCCAAGTACTGACTACTCTAAATGTCCTTTTGTGGGATTTTGACTTCCTGTAACAGAATTTTTCATCTTATATGCCACCGTTAATCCTTTTCTCTTGCTGTTACTTCCTAGTAGCAAGGACATTCTTTATCAGACCCAGAAGGTAAGTTAGTTTCAGCGTGTGTCCTCATTATATAGAGCCAGGTGCTTCCCTCTTAACCCACCTGGGTTGATTTGTCCCACCAGTTTCCAATTTTCCTGTCCCAGGCTCGGCCCAATCAGTTCTAGAAGTGATACAAACTGTGCCTTCTACGTGGTATTGCAAGGAAACGGGGCAGGGCCAATTATTTTCAGTCTGAAAGAATTTCAATAGTAGATGAATTTTGTAGGCATTTTACTTGTTTTTCTTATATGTAATTTTTTTTAATTAGGAAAATATTCCCATAGTTTGTTGCCAGTGAAAATGTAGATGTCTTTAGTCTTCTACACCAACTAAGTGCTCTCAAGTGAGTTTGGAAATCTGAGAACTCTGAACACATTTATTCCTTGAAAGTAAACTAAATTACATGACTGTTTCTATCCTGTTTTAATTTAATCATGTATTTCATTATGTATTGTTGCTTGAAAGTGGCACATTTTTCAAAATAAGATACTGTGAAAATTAAAGTTTTTTTTTCTGACTTCTTATTTTAAAGGAAACTAAGAATAAAGCAAGAGTAAGAACGGACTAGAAAGACCATTGTCAGCTGATGTAGCAGAATTGCATTTACATGTGTTTTTAATTGTGGGACGAATGACAATACCTGAGCAAAAGGAAAGAGAGTCAATTTTCTTACTAGGCACTTGAGTTTTAAAGCCTCAATCAGGAGCTGAAGCATTTTGGAATAATTATATATGAGTAGAAATTGTCCTGCTCCTTGATTTTCTGGCTTAGATAGAAATATAGAGAAAAGACACAGGGAAACACTATGGCTTAGATAGCCACTGACCTCACCTCAGACTACACTTAGACTTGGGGAGTGCCTTGTTGGCTGGGGGTTCTGGGAATTTAAGAATAATGATGAAATGCAAGGTCCTAAATTGCCACCAGGCCAGCTTGTGTATAAGCCAGAGAATTGGTTGGGAGCTGTTGGAAACTCATTGACCGCAGAGGATCTCTTTGCAAGCCCAGATTGACAAGCGAACATCATCAAGATCCTATGGACCGGAACCAATAGGGTGTGTTCCTTAGAGCTGAAGAAGCCTTGTGTGGGGATATGCACATGAATTTTGTATCGGCTAATAACAGAAGACTCTGAGTGAGTTGATTTTGGTGGTTAACATTATTATAACCTCCCACTCATTACAACAGCTCAACAGTGTAGAACAACCCTTGTCTAGCTCCTGGAATCTAGAGTCAATGCTGGGAGGAGGAGAGGGGAAAACCTTAATTCACAATTTAATTTTGCTACCAACTGGTTACATGATACAAAAATGTGACATGACCAGTCACTGTCACCCAGTTGTTGGCAACTTAAAATTTGCAGCCTTCTAACTATAAGAAATAATTTTTGCAGTAAAGTAATTCCTGCCTTTACAAACATAAAATGATATGAAACACCACAGCCTGTTGAAACAGGTATAAATGTTCAGCACATTGTTCTTTATAGCAAAGATTGTTGCCATATATAAAGCTAATCTTTGAGATTGGAATTTAGTTAAACTGGTGAAATTTAAGAATTTACATTTAACCTCTTGTTAATAAAGATCATAGTAACTCATCAGTTATTGTTCTAAAATATAAATATTTTAATGCATTTTTGAGCTTCATTAAACTTACTATATACCAAGGGAAAAGCTCATTAAATGCTTCATTGCAAGAACTAAAAGATTAAAACAAATTAATACGGAATTTGGATAGTATATCAGAATGATAATATAAAATGGTATTGAAAAATTTTGTATGTACAATGTGAACACTCAGATATAGTTACTGTGGACCATTTTTGACTCAATAGAAAAAGAATCTGATTAAAGCCAAAGGAATGTAGTAATAACAGTATTTTAAAATGTGTATTAATACATGATACTACAAAACATGCCTCATTAGTTAAAATTTCATAAATTGAAAATAACTCAATAAATTTAGCAGTTTATTACTGAAGGATTTTTTAATAAAGCACACGACAAAAGAAGTTTGTGTGAACTGGATATTTTTGACAGACATTTAATTTTTAATATCTGAAGATTATTAACCTAAAATTAAATATTCTTACATGAGATGGGACAGTTATCCCTTCTTACATAGTAACAGGATTTAGTTCTAAGTGATAGAAATAGCTGGGAGTTTTGTGGAACAATGTAGTTCCACTATTGGAACTGTATTTCTTTGGTTTTCAGACTATTTCTAACAAATTATCATATTGCATGCTGGATTTCTGGATCTAGAACATTACTGAAAACATAATCATCATTTATATATTGGTTGAACAAATGAGTATCTGTACTCAACTAATGATAGAGTGGTCAGGTTTAAAGTCAAGACTGGCTTTCACATAGAAAATAAGTTTGGAAAAATCAAACATGGTGCCTATGATTGAATAGGTACAAACTCAAAAGTCAGATTCACATTCAACATTCATGATGAATAAAAGTGAATAGAAGTAATGAATGTGAACATCTGTTGGGGTGGTCCGGACACTCCCTATGGTCTCTTAAGATGGCGCCTGGCGGTATGCCAGTTTTGCTGTTGCCACGGAGTAAACAGGTGTATCTTTGCGAAAGTTATTCCTATCGGTTGGTTGTAAACTGGCCACACATGTGTCCGGTTCGTGCTTTAAGACTTTGTCTCTGCTTGCCGGAGCTTGCTTCACGTGGAAGTTCTGTGATTGGTCAACTGAGGATATAAGAGGGGCGGGGGAGAGACGGACACAAACGGAGACAGAGACACTGAGGGACTGAGGGGGGAAAGGGAAGAAGAAGAAGAGGGAGGAAATGGGAGAGAAAAAGAGAAAGAAACAGGCGCGCAAGATAAAGAGCTGCATATACATTCCTGGGATCGCGTCTTTGTTGCGGGCGACAAAGA